>JAEIIU010049647.1:0-13457 GCA_018874675.1 Drosophila baimaii | reverse complement strand
GGAAATGACTCCTTTACTGCGTTGCAAACTTCTGACTAAAATTATAATACCCTGCAAGGGTATAAAAAGGCCCTTTTTAGGAAAGTTTCAGGTTTCATTTCCAGCATTTTCTATTGATTTATTAATTTTAAATAATTTAAAACCCATTTTTAACTCCAAATTAACTCAAAAATCTCCGCAAATGTCCCCTTTTGCCATCTTCCCATTATATAAGTAACATTCTCCCTCTTAAGCCCTAAACACCCTATATATCTCTCCCCCCAAATTCCACGATATCAACCAGTTAAAGAGCAATTGATTGCTCAGACAGACAGACATATCAGAATCCTTTGTCAGTCACCCAATTTACATAGAGCAGGTTCCATCCAACATCCTGCCCTTCAGCTTCCTTTCCACCTCCAAACATCCGGAAAAAAACGAAAAGAAAATGTGAAAAATGTCACGCTTCATTTGCTTTAACCGTTCAAACGGACACCTGGCCCCAAAGGTAACCTACAAAGGCAGAGAGAGCGAGAGATGATAGTATGGACAGAAAAAAAAAAACAAACACGGCACACAAATTCCATGAGCGACGGGGAAACAAATCGAATCGGACAGATCGATTAGGCATACAAATGTGCAATTAGAAGTGGAAAGTTCACTTTGTCCACTCTGCAGAGGGATAACATATAGATGGTCTATATATGTGGCTACCCTTTGCCCAATTAGGCGTTACAAATTGTTGGCTAGATGTCGGAGGAGTAGGAATCGGAATCGGAACTGGAAGCGGATACGAAGACCTAACGAGCCATGTAAAAGAGATGAAAGCCCCTCTCTTTCCGCTTTCAGCTTCAATTAATTGAATTAAATTTTGTGAGTAATTTTTTGTGTAATTTACGCGCCATTCGGTTAACCGAATATGTCTGACGCTGGCCACAAATTTCAATAATTACCGACAGTTTTTAATTATCCCTGCGAGGGCGGGCCTGAGTTCACTGACCAGCAAATAGTTTGGAACAGCATTTAATTATTATTTATGATTGTTTAGCGCATTTTGTACTGAAATTGATTTATGTGGTTTTCTCGTGTGTGTGTGTGTGTGTGTGTGTGTGTGTGTGTCTGGTCAAGTTTATTAATTTGTTAAAGCCAGCAGCGATTTGACACAAAGGCCCACTACTCGGCCCCCGAAACACCCACTTTGGGACGGCATTATATGTGGGCCTTTCTGTCATGTCGCCTGCCCATTACAATTACATATTAATTAATAACAATTTTCTTTTAGGGAGGGGGGGGGGGGAGAAAGATTGGTGTTGAAGCGTGTAAGCTATAATTAACCAATATTCAATGCTGGAATTATTGCTTGGAATTATTTGGCTTGCAAGAGTTGCATAGGAAAAAGGGGGAAAACATTATTTATGGGAGATTTTTAATTACAATTGTTTAAATAAAAATATAAAATTAGAAAAATTAGCTCAAAAAGTGTGAATTTTCCTTAGAATATACATTGAAAAAATGCGGTTTCATATAATTATATTTATTAAAGCTAAAATGTTTATCATTTGTTTGTTAAATTTTTATAGCCATGATTTTTATTAAGCTGAAAGTTTCTTTTTATATTTTGAGGTACGTACTTTTATTGATTTTATAATTCCAAAACCCAGGTAAGTTTTTTTTAAACAATTACTTATAATTATAGTGCCTTAAAACTTACCTTAAATTACCATTATCTTAACCTAAAAACCTGTTATGCTAATAAAATCTCCACAATTCGAGGCATATCCGATTTAAATACAGTCCCCTCTTAAATTAGGTTAATTTAACGAAAAAGCAAACATTTCCTGCTTTCGCCGCTTGATTTTCTCCTTTTTTTCTCCTTTCCCCCTGATCCCCTGCCCAGCTCTTAACCCACTGACAATGCAAACAGAGCGCGACAGCAGAGCAAACTCAATGAGCAACGCCTGCGTGAAAAATGCAAATCAATTCAATTAAAAAAGAACAAGAGCAACCACTAAGGCAGCAACAATTGCCAGGACGCCGCATAGCATGGCCGCCGGGCCAAACATACGATACGATACGATACGATCCTCTGTGGAGGAAAAGCCACAAAAGAGGAGAAAAAACGAATCCGAACACGCTCCATAAAGATCCACAAGACAACAAACAGCAACAACACATGCCACAAAAGTGTTGCACTTACAAGAATTTTAATCAAGCGTTTAACACTAAACGCGCCACAAGTCGCAGGCAAAAGGCGAAGGCGAAGGCGACGGCGACGGCCAACGAAGGCTGCGGCTGCGCAGACGCATAAACAATTTTCAAATTGTTGTTGTTTCTCTTGTTGTTGTTGGTGTTGTGTCTGCCTCGGAGCCTTTATTGGCATTGTGCTGCCGCCGCCGCCGCCTGTTGTTGCTGTTGTGCATAAATTAACTTGCCGCTTGTCTAGGCCCGGCAGCCAACATCAACTTCAACTGCAGCAAGCACAGGAAAAAATGCATTTTCGGGAATTTTGTTGAGAAATCTTGAATATTTTTCAATAAGAGAAGTACAAAAAATAATTTTAAATAATGAGAAATCTTGAATATTTTTCAATAAGAGAAGTACAAAAAATAATTTTAAATAACTTGACATATTAAATTGTAATGGTTTGAGTGTAACAAAAGGCTAAAGAGCATATCAGCAACCTAAAACACGATTAAACAAATATTTTAAAAATATTCATGAACTAAAACAAAATCTATTTGATAAAGTAAAAGCCTAATATATATTTTTAAACCTAAAAGCATTCAAAGTGCATTTAACTGCAGCTTTAAACGTTTAATTTTTGATTGATCATTTTAAATAATAGATTTTTTATTAACCAAAAGAAAAGATATTTCAAAATATTATCAGCCATAATTGTAATATCGTAGTCAACTTTATTATTAAATTATTTATCTATTTATATATATTCCTATATGTATTTATGTTAATATATTTAGTTCCAAAACTTTCTGTGAGTTTTGTTTAACTTTTTTTCACAATACTTTTCCCCAGGAATTCCTCTCTGTGTAACAGTTTTCGGCCTGATATTGGCTTTCCTTTGCCTTGTTTCCTCCTCCTTTTGCTTCGTTTTGGACAAATTTAAATTTGCATGACAGACGCACATTGATCATATTGGCGGGTTAAAGGCAGACGGCGGCTGCAGCGCAAGGGGGTTAAGAAACATGCCACAACGAGCCCCAACTGTGCCAAAAGGAGTCGCTCATTTTCATTTTCGGTTTCATTCAATTCAATGCGGTTTCGTTTCCTCGCCTTCCTTTTCTTTTTTCAATTAACCAAACATGCGGAGCACTCAAAATGTCATTTGGTTTTCTCAAATGTTTCTGGCTTGTGTTCTCCTTTTTTTTTCGCCTGGTGTGTGTTGTGTCTGGGGGAACAGACAGACAGACAGAAATTTAGGCCAGCAGCATGCGTGAAACTCCCATAAAAAATCATTCAATAAATCACAACAAATTAACATAAATCTTGTTCTGTCGTCGTCGTCGGCGCTTTTCAGCTAGGAGGGGCGGGCACCCGGCACCCAACGCCACCACTCGAGGAGCTGCCCCTCTCTCCTGCCTCTTAGAGCCACTCTCCTGATGTTGATGATGATGTCGATCGTAAATCGTGAAAATTTTGACAAATGCCCAAAAGCTTCCACGCACTCAAAATGGGCAATAAAAAATTAAAAAGTAAATATATTGAAGCGACGGCACTGCTGCCTGCCATATCGTCGTCACAGCCGCACAAGATGGAGAAAAAAATCTTTATTGCATCTTTAACAGCGGCAGAAAACATAACATCCATTCGGAGGCTATCCTATGGAATTGGGAATACTCTAAAAGAAGTACAAGGAAAGCAGCATTAGGAATTAAATATAAAGTATTTTGAAGTACGTGTTTGTTAGCCAAACTTTAAGAAACTCGGGCTAAGAGTTATTTAATCAAAAAAAAGCTAGAAAAACCTTTAAAAATACTTAGTTAAAATATGAAAAACAGAGATCAAGTATCCACAAAATATTGTATATAACATATAACTCCATGTTCTATACTTCTATACCTAAAAAGAGTATTTAAAACGCCTGTAACATCATCCAAAAATCTAAACAAAACAGATGCACAAATTCTTCGAGTCTTGCCGCAACGCACACACGTGCACTCCGCCGCATAGATGACACAAATGGCACACAAAATGTATCTTTTAGAACGCAAAATGAGCTCCATAAATGCGGTGGTTGAGGGGCTTGGATATATGTGCTCCCCAAAGGGAGCAGAAGCCGCGCACATGTCTGCAAAGTGTTAATGTGAATTTATGATGCATTACGCGCCATCGCCACTGGAGAGCCAAGAGTAAAGAGAGTGGAGAAAGGAGAAAGGAGAGTCGAGAGCTGAGAGCTGAGAGCTGAGAGCCTCTCATATTCAAACTCCTTCTCCCAACTCGTAAACCTAACTCTCCTTCCTCTACGAATAGATGTACCCAATTTTTTTTGCTGTTAGCATAATGAAAAACAGATTTGAGAAAGTTTTTACGATATTCTTTCGCTTGCTCTCTTTATTTGTTTTCTCTGGTAGTTTTTATGATGGAAATTTTGGAGTGAAGTTTTATTATTGTAATAAAGAGAGCAGAGTGCTGAGAGGGAGATCAAAGCATTAAGTTTTTAGATGTTTCAAGACTAATTATAAACTGGAACTATAGAAAGGATGTGTGGGAATTTTAAATAAGGGTTTTGGTAAAATATAGAATACATTTTGGCAGAGCTAAGGGGTTCTTTAAGTAAATATTTACTTAATTTAATTATTCTCCATTTCAAAGTATTTCTTTCATTCGATTTTTTGTATCAAAAATATTCTATGATATATAAGAATATATTCCTCGGCCGAAAATACACTCCACTCCTTACTTATGTGTAGTTAATTACCTCACTTAATCCTCACAGCTGACACTTAAATAAAGCCGCCTCCCCTGACTAATTGAAACCAGAAAATATTTAACCCCAAAACTCTCGCGGTTACAGCCAACCAAGAAAAAATACCTCACACCTGAAGCGAGTTCATTAAAGGCCCTCAGCGTGAATGCCTCTAATAAACCTTCAATTAAGACAAATAACCGAAAAATACACCACTCTATATGGGGTTGGCTGTGGGCCAAAAATAAATGGAGGCGTCTGAGTGCGTGCAACGCCCATAAAACTGCATTATCGGGGGGTGCGGCAGGTCGGTCATTCCCGAAGTCTCCCCCCCCCCTCCTCGTTCCGAAGACAATTTGCTCCAGTTCACAATTGTGGGCGGTCCGGGCGGCTGGGGCGGAATCTCTATATAAGAGGCGGACGGCCGTTGACAGCTGCGCCTGGTGGCCGCAAACTATACGAGAATCGTATAATTTATGCAGTTCCACAAGTTCCTCGAGTTTAGACAACCATTTCACTCTCTGCGGGCGGAGGACTCACAGCAATGAGCATGACAAATTTTTGTTTGCCGCTTTTGAAGTTCCCCGTTCTTCGCCAAAAAAAAAAAAGAAAAGAAAAGAAAGAAACTCCTCAAGAGTACACCTCCAGAGTTCCCAGATGGATCTGCAGTCTATGGCTTCACCCATTCCACGGCGGCTTCGGCGGCGGCAGCTCGTAAATAAAATCGTAAATTGCCATTTTGTTTTATTGTCGTCCAGTCGTTCGTTCCGTTCGTCGTCCGGTCTCCGCGACAGACAGTTTTTATTTTTATTGAGCTCGTTTTGTTGGCCCGAAGGAGCTTTTGGGGGCCTTGTAGGATGCAAAAGTTATCGTGGTTGCCACGACATGTCGTTAATGAGCCATAAAGGTGTGCAGCCAGCGAGCACCGCCGCCGGGAATCGAAATCGAAAGGCGAACCTCCCTCGGGGTTGGGGGACGGGACACAAGATGAGGTGGGAAATGGAAATTGGGTACTGTTTGGGAAGTGTTTCTCGATTTCCACCTCACAGTCCATTCCCCCTCGGGGATTTATGATCGAAGAAGTTCTTTATTTTGATCTGGCCATTGGGGAATGATTTATGGATAGGGGAATAGAGAGGCATAAACATATCACTTGGTTTCGTGGGGGATATATATTTATGATGAGGAAGCTTTGTCTAAGGAACTCCAGAACCCTTTCAGAGCAATGAACCCTTTAGTTTTTAACCCTCTGACATAACCTGATTCCATTGAATAACTCGCCTTTGCCTCATTTGCTGATGTGTTAATGCAAATTCTAGTTATTCCAGTTGAGATCTATGATATATGAAGTCCCCGGCCAGGGATGCTTTATAAAGAATTACAAATTGCACGCACAGACAGCTTCGCAGAGACGGAGAAGTGCTTCACTTTAATGATTAATGTAAGTCGCGTACCAGAGACCCTCAGGAGGAGGAGGAGGAGAAGGAGGCGGAGGAGGCGGAGAGATGATGACGATGGCACTGTGACGGAGCTTTTCTTTCCAGGAATCGGGCACAATGGCCATTGGCAATGTCATTGCCTGACTGAGTGACTGGCGGAGGGACGCAGGGACTGACGGACTGCCTGACTGCCTGACTGCCTGACTGCCTGACTGACAGTAAATAATCTATCAATAATTGAGAATGCCTCTTTGCCTGGCACCGGACTGGACGGGCAATCGGTCCTAGGAGGCGAGACGCGTGCTATTGGAGCCCCCAAATGGAGCCGGAGTTCTCCATGGACCACACTTGGTGACGTTAAAGGATTTCGCCCCGCTGATTATTCTCTTTATGGAGCCAATGCCGTTGATAGGCTGCACCCGTGGCATGCCATGGGCACCCCTGTCGCCCCGACTTCCAGCCATATCTCCCAGATCCTCCCGACGCCGCTCGGAACGCATCGCTTTCATGGCTGACTGAGTTTGCGCTCGATTCGATTATTTATGTCATTTGCTTTGACATTTATCATTCCACGATTTCACGATTTTTTTACTCCGGCCTTTTTTGCTTATAGTTACACTGCGCGAAAATCGATGTAGAATAAATTATAATTAAAAGAGTACTAGATATAGGTTTATAGCATTATTTTGATGATCAAAAACGTTTTTTTTAGGGATAAAGCAATGAACTTACGCTTTATAGGTGATTTCCATTCGAATCCAACTAGTTCGAGCAATTTATTTATTGCATTCTAGACCTATAGACCCACCACTTTCTCTCAGTGCCTTCCCAGATATTATTTTTTTTTCTGCTCCTATTGTCAAGGCCAGAAGATGATGACGACACTGTCCGATAGGCACTCACTCCATTGCCGCTTTTGGCTATTTATGGCCGCGCTACTTAACATAAATTTTATTGCTTTTGCTGTTTGCTCATTTGGGGGCTAGTCCAGTCGATAGGACCTGGGATCTCGGACCTATCTGGGGCTTACTCACCGGGACAACGGCCAGGATGGATGCTCTCATCGCATGCCGGGGCTCCTGCTGTCTATGAATTGATGAGGATTCATTTATTGTATGATTAGTTTTGCCTTTATGGAGTGTTCATTCTCCTTTTTCTCTTGCCTGGGCCTGCTCCCCATATATTTCCTCCTTTTGCCGCTCCTTTTTTAATGGAACTCAGCCGGGGCACATACTTATATAGAGCTGGCTTGCTCACTTAAATGAAATTATTATTCATCGCTGCATCGCCCTGTGTACCTTCGGATACGTGTAGTTAATTGAAAATTATTTACCAGCCAGTCAAATTCTAGCCACAGGCCATGGAACCGATACAGAAACAGGTTAACTTGGTTAGCTTGGTTAGCTTGGTCAACTCATGACTCAGGCCGACGGTGATGATGATGGCCAGAAAATAAGGTCAGCCCAGAGGGGTGCGCGGGAGGCTTCAGATGTCAATCACAAGTCCGAGTGCAGTTTGCACCGATGTACCAGGGAAATTATTGATGAACGAGGAGGAGCAGCAGCCTTTTTGCCCGGACTCATGATGATGCCCCAAAACAAAACTAATGACTTCGATACCATCCCATCCCATCCCCTGAGCCTGCCACTAAGCAATTTCCGAAAGTTGCCAAGTCAGATGGGGAGACGGGGAGCTACGATTAAGTGGCCCCACTGTCAAATGCAAATGTTACTGCCCATCAGGCGGCGGGGATATTGGATGGAACTGGGACTGGCACTGGGCCTGGGCTTGAGTTAGTGTTTTGGTTATATGCGAAAACCTGCCGAGTCACAAATCGATGCGTAATTAATTGGCTTGAGCAAGTTTCGCATGCCGCATGCAATTAAAAATTCATATTCAAGTTCAATGTCTGGAAACTTAGACAACCGCACTCTAAGTCGCTTTCAACAGAACGCCGCATGTGGTGAGGATAGCAGATTCACAAAGGGGGCGATGGTTATATCAGGAGTGCGGGGGCCTTTTCAGAGGAGTCACGGCACAAATTTTTGCTCATTCACCAGAAAAGCACTGAGAGAAAAAAGTGTTTACACGATAGAATTACTACTTTAGTTTTTTTATAGAAAAATATATTATTTTAGCGCTTAGAGAAGTACGAAAACAAAACACACACATCGTCGGGAATAGAAAGCGTGCTCTAAGAATCGCAATAGGGTTAATTTTAAAATCAATAATTACACATGATCCTGGATAAACAGAGATTGTTAAGTAATGAATACAAAGTAGATTTCTCCGAAAAAACGTAGTATGCAAAAGCAAAATCTGCACATCGTCGGGAACCAACACCATGCGCTAGGTTCAGGAATAATAACACGCAATTAGGAAGAAAAACTATACCTATACATACTATATATAAATTGTTAGGCACATACATCGTGCGTTAATAATTAAAAAAAAAACAAAATATACACAGTTTAAGTATTTCGACGCCAATATTAAAATTTAATGACAAATCATTGTTGGACAAAATAATCCAATAATTTTATTTATTATTCTCTTCAATTAATTTAGTTAATGATATTAATCCTATATTAATTTTTCCCAGTGCATGTGAGTTTGCATCCTTTGGTCTGGGGACTTGTTTTGACCATTCCCATTCCCCAGAGATGAGAGAGAGAGGCTGGTCTTACTTAGTTGCTGTGTGTGGGCTCCTCAAGGTGGATGTTGTGGCCTTAGAGGGGGCTGAGGCATCTTGAAAATATATGGTCCGTTGATTACCGCTTGCTGTGATTTTTGATTATGCAGTTTCCGTTTCGTTTTTACTGGTTTTTCCCTCAACCATTCATTCTTTCTTCGGTGTTTTTAGCATTTTTTTTCGCATTTTGCATATGTAATTTCGAGGCAATAGCATTTCAAGGACTGTTAAACGCAGTGCTCTTGCAGTGCATAATTAGTTTGATACGCAAACGTACTCATAACCGAGTCGGAGAGTTCTTAAGGAGGAATTTTATGGGCCATTTTTCAAAAATAATGACTAAATAAGCTCAGGCATTTTAATACCTCTTCCACATTAGTTCAAAGGCAACTTAGTAGTAAGTAGCTTCAGCTCAAGTTCAATCAATTCAAAACTGATTCAGCACATGTTCGGTATAAATAAAGATTAACTCCATTATCTAACAATATCCGCCGCCGCCGGGCCATTCTCTTTTTCCCAATAATCCGCCATGACTAAACAAAACCCGAGCCTTGTCTGGCGATTAACTCCAAATAATAGACTCAATTAACCAAAGTAGACAACTCAATAGGTCGCCCAGGCCAAAAAGAGTTAAGAAAGAAATATCGGAATAAATAAATTACAAAAAGAGAGAAGAAACTCTTTTCCAGCGCCAAAGTTCGAAACTCCGGCAATGACATCATTTGGCATCAGTGTCAACCCCATTGTTTGGCCCGCCTCCTCGTGTATTTTCTCCCCCCTTTTTGGGAGATGGAAACCCACCACAACCCCATCAATTATGCTCGAAAAAGGTAGCCAAAATAAAATGAGCATTCATTTGATAGATTTTGATGTATTGCCGGCAATTTGTTAGGCCTGGCAGAATGCTGTTCGGATGCGGGAAATTACCGACACGCTGTGAGCGGATCATACAAATTAATTAAGTACCGGGGGAGATCGATTCATAAAAACTTTAGGGAGTCGGAGTCCGGAGTCGGGAGTCCATGTCAGAGATCAGGCCCGAACACGATTCGGTTATTTAGGCCCAAACTCGCTCTGCTGTCCGTGTTTGTCTTACCCTTTTACACGGCTCATTTGTGTGTGTTTTTTCTAGAGAATAATACAAATAATACGAGCCGAGGTTGGTGTGTAATAAATAGTTTAGCTCGTGGACCGCATGTGGTGTGCCTTTAACCTTTTGTTACTAGCTCACTTCTTTTTTTTTTTATTCGTGAGAGTGGGTGTGTTTTTTGACTGGCCATTTGCATTATAAAAGCTTTGGGAGTACAATTGGTTGTGGTACTAAAGGCTAAAAGCGTTGGAAAAATGTTCAGAGATTTGTCAGGCATTTATTTGGGTATTTTATTGGTGGTCATTGATCATTTTTTGTTGTTTTCATAATCAAAAGTATTTGTACTATGCATTTATGCCTTCATTAAATATTTATATCACAAAATATATAACTCTTTTATTTGTTTTTTTTATTCTTAGAGAAACTTTTTCCATTTTTTTATGTATTTATATACACATACATATATGCATGTATAACCCTATTTTGTAGTACTTTTTGGTCTGTTATAAATCTATTTCCTATACTTATGCTATCAGCTCATATATGTAGGGACGCCTAAGCATGCCAAATCAAATTAGTTTTCGTCTGAGAAATGTATAATTTCTACATAATTAAGTTGCTAAACCCGACCCAATTTGATAAGCGAGAAAACAAAGATTTCTTTCATCATTTTCATAGTTTCATTTGTTGTTGTTATTGTTGAAGAGCCAAAGCGGCCGCTTGTTCTATTTTTAGAACCAGGCTCTCTTTGAGTTCGGGAAGAGAGAGAGAGAGGGTATATATTCGTAGGGGTGATATTTCTCGGATCACTCAAGGGGCGTCGGTGGTGTAATGGTCAGCATAGTTGCCTTCCAAGCAGTTGATCCGGGTTCGATTCCCGGCCGACGCACAAGTACATTTTTTTTCTTTATTTTCTAGAGAGTAAGTTTAACTATTTCGCTTTAATTATATTTTTCTATACTTTTATAATGCTCTTAAATACCAGAGTTAAACCTTGTCTCCTATTAAGTAGTTGTCTTTATTAAAGTACTATTAAATATATAATTTTCTTTAATTTCTTAGCTTTTTACTATATACTTTATCGTTGATTAGCATTTAGTTTAGTATGAATTCCGCATTAAGGGCCATCAATTAAGTTTTAATTACTTGTGATTTACATTTCCCCACCAAAACTTGTTGACAATCAAATATTTGCATTGAAAATTTCATTATGCTGACATTGCCAGAGAAAGAGAGAGAGGGGAGTGCCCTCAAGATGTAAATATTTAAGCCAGTAATTTGGTTTTCGCATTCAAGATGAACTTATTCCAGGACCCAAGGTCAATGAACGAAAGGACATGAATATACTTAGTGGCAGGACAGGCTGTAATTAGTATGCCGCTTGCGTAGGGCAAAGCGTTTTGTTTGCACTAAATTCTCCATAACAGATTCAGCAGAGAGCACTAAATACAGGGCCAGAAAAAGATGTGTGATTTCAATATAATATTACTTATTGAAAATCCATAATATTGATTATAATTTAATAGCGATTATTTAGTATTTCAAGAAATGATTCAGGATATTAGAGCAGCTTTTAAATAACTTTATAATTACTACAAAAAATATCCTACGATTTTCTCAGGCTCCTTTTTCCTGACAGTTCATTTGCTATTCATTTCGCCGCTGCTGTCGTCCCTGCTCTTGACTTGACTTATGCGTATTACTGCAAATATCAATTAATGCCGAGAACGTGCGTGAAATAGCCAAGTCGCTTTTTTGGCCCTGGACACGCACACTGACCTTGGGATTATAATCAAGACCCATGTGGAGTTCGAAGTAGTAGTATAGTAGTATGTAGTAGTGTGGCAGATAAGGACCCGCAGACGGCTAACATAATTGATTTGCAGCTCCGATTTATGTGTCTGCTGTGGTTCTGAAGGGGGGTTGAAAGGGTCAAAGTCACGCACATAATCGGAAATTTCAACTTGCTCCATGGATTGCCCTCGAATATTGCCCAAGCGTTTCGGATTGTGGTTGCCGTAGTATGCAAAGCGTGCCTCGGGGACTTACTTAAGCGAAGAGCGCGGCAGCCACAATAATGTGCAACACCCTCGACTGGTCGAATTTAGTTAACCACATGTTGGTATTTAATTTTGATTAGGTTTAGGACTAAACAACTTAGAATATTTATCATTTGTTATTCGTTTTATGGTATGGAAGTGTTGGATAAGGACAGCGTACTTCTACCTCTTCAAGTACTCCTCAAAGATCATCCCCATCATGGTTAAAAAAGTCAGGCAGCTATGTATATATTAGGTTTATCGCTTAAGCTGAAGTTAGAGAAGAAAAAAACGTTTAGTTTGGAGGTTTAAGTAGTTAGCAGTAGAAAGTATAATTAACTAAAGTATATAAAACTAATTGGGATGCAAATACAATAGACTTCAGAATAGGTGGAAAAGTCACTAAATTCGGTAAATATATATCGCCATGGTTGACAAGAAAGAAAGCTAAATTATTATTTGGGATGAGTGTACTATGGCACATAAAAGGATTTTGGAGGCAGTTGACTAAACTGAAAAAAATACATATGTAAGATATGGAAAGCATTGAAAAATACATTACAAACTGAAGTCAGCTGGTAAAATTAATTAATAATCATAGAGCGAAACAGTTTCACTTCAGTTTTTCGATGTCTTAAACCATGGTTATTATTATAACCTTTTAAAATTCAGCTTAAGATATTTAAGATCATCAAAATAGAAGCATTATAATCTGTTCCAATAATGTAGCAAATTTCCACTTTATTTTCTTTATTTCCCCCCTTTTTCTACATCTTTATTTCCCCCCTTTTTCTACATTCTTTTTCGCAACCATTTTAAAAACAATATTTGCTCTGGTTCTCTCAGCTGCGCCGCCCTGCTCTACGTTTTTGGCATTTCAATTGGCATTTTATTTGGCTCGCAGCGCATTTTGTTTATTTGGCATTCGCATATTTATGCCCGTTACTGTCTGTCCGTGGCTGTGGCTGTGTATTATGATGACCGACCGTTGTTTTCCTTTTGCTGCCCACTGTCGGCTGGCCCGGCTCTCTCTGTGTTTTCCCGTTTGTGTTTGCTCTGCGGCATCTTCACAGCTGAGTGATTGCGGCCCAATATTTGTCTTTGTCCACCGGCAGCCAGGGGTTAAGCGGGGTCAAAGGGGTCAAGGGGCGATCGGTGATAGGTTCCATTTGTAATTGTAATTTTTGCCACATACGCATAAATGAGGTCCTCTCCAAAAAAGACAAACAAAACAAGTAAGAAAAGCTAACTTCGGGCGGAGCCGAAGTTTATATACCCTTGCAGATAATTTGTT
>JAEIIU010049646.1:0-10185 GCA_018874675.1 Drosophila baimaii | reverse complement strand
ATTCTTTTCACTGATCAAAGAGCTAAGGAAAGTCAACAAATTAAGCCTATTGCCAACTCCAAAAATTTTTGTTTGAAGTGTCTACGAATGTCCCGAGCGACATTATGGACATGCCCATATATTATTCTCTATCTAAAATAAATAAAATAAACTTAGCTATGTCTCGAATATTGCTTGGTAATGAAAGTAACCCCTTTATTATGTACTTTTCCCCACTGTGCCATGTCCGCCATTAAAATGGTGTGTGGTGTGTGTTTGCGGCACTTCGTGACACATTAATCATGACCCGCTCAACGACTGTTTACCTTCGTCCTGACCAGCTCCAGCTCCACCCACACACCCACACCCCACTTGGGCACACTCCCACACTCCGGCTTCCATTACTCCCAGGACATTCGACTGTATGCAAATATTACAGTTTGTTTGCTTGCGGGTTCGCCTTTGATCGCTCCATATGGAAATTGGAAAACTTTTTACGCGCTGGCCTCGCGTGAAGCCAAAATGAAAATAGAGGAAAAGCAAGGAGGAGCGGGGGCGGAATGAAATTGGAAATGGAAGCCGCGCGGCGCGGTCAGTTGTCCTTTTAGTGCGTGTGTCCTTTAATATATATATATTTGTATATATTTTAACCATACGGTTAAGCTTCTATAACTTGCTAACTTTAGTGGCAAATTTTTGTAACACATTCACATCTTACTTCTTTCTTTAAATTAATATAACTTCTACAAATTCTACTAAGTTATATAGTTTTCTGTAAAAAATATGTTTGTTTCCTCAAACAAAACTAATTAATTCAGCTGTAAATGTATAATATATATTTGAAAATAGGAATTTATCTATATAATACTAAGCAGAAACTTGAACCTTCATTCATTAAATAACTTTAGAAGTTTGTTATAGAACTAACCAACAAAAATTTCCCATAACATAATATAGCACCTATTTTTCCCCTCTACAAATTAATATTAAAGACGCTCTACTGTATGTTTATGGCACATATTTTTCACTGTCTGTCCGGACGGGCTGGCGCCAAACAATCGTAATGGATCCCCGGAATGGGAGTGGGATAAGGATAGCCCCACTGGTCACCGCCCTTTGAAAGGCTGAAAGTCAACTGCGTCACTGTTTTGCTGAGGGGGGGAAAAAGCCAGCCCAGCTCTGCCCCATTTTCGCCATTTTCCGGGGTGGGCCTTTGGATGAAAAGAGACCCAGGCTTTGGCCAGGCCCATTTCCAGTGACCTTGCATCATTAAGTTAATTGCTCAAACAGTCCTCGGTCCGTCCAATTGCCGGGCTGAATTATTCAGTTGTTCTGCTCGGCCAACTGGCAATTTTGCGTCTTTTCTAATGTCACCACAGGCCGATAGAGCTGCACTGGAAAAGCAAGGCGACACCCCGCCCCCACGCCAACCGTCACCCAGCTTTTCCACAAGGGCCTGGTGAAAATCCCCACGTGCATTCGCTGTGGTCGTTGGCCCGTGTTCACGTTGTTGTCTTCGTTGTATTCTCTGTTCGAGAAAACGTCACGTGTCATGGGGCTTAGTCTCCCGACAATTTAAACAATTTTTTGAAAAACAAAACGCTGAGATACAGATACAAATCCATGCCCAACCATTCGAATTCGCGGCGTGTTCTCGCCGAACTAATTGGATTGAATAGTTTTCCTGCTGCGCTTTTGTCCACGCAGATTGCAGCAGACATATTTTTGGTATACATATATATATATAGTTCACATTTGAGAATTCTTTGAGAGGGAAATTTGGTACAGACTAGCCTGGGTTTCAATACATACCTGCATCGTCTTATCCAGTATGAGATGACAACAATTCCACCCAATATCAAACCTCCTAAGGCACACCAAAATAGGGTCTGAAAGTAGAGAAAGTGGAATAATTTATAGGGGAAATTTAAGGGGTTTTTAAAGTAGCTTAAACAGAATTCTTTCACTAGAAAACATTACCCCTAAGGGTAATAAACTATATTATTATTTATAACTATAGAGAACCTTAGTGGACTACTTTAATTCTTTTTCTAAGTATATCTTTTAAGGGCTGTAGTTATCAATGACGTAATGATTTCTTTCGATTTCCTCGCTTTTAAAAATTAAAATCTTTATTTGCCTTTACCCAATCCGTAAGTAATAAATTATTTCTTATCCGCTGACCTTTTAATAATCATTTCTTATCACTGGAAAAAGGGTATTTATCCTACCCTACCCCCAAAGAAAAAGTTCCCTAATTTGGCTTTTCCTAAGTAAAGTTCACTGAGAAAGTTGACATCTTCGTTGGCCTCTTTTCAGCCCAGTTAAAGGTTCATTAGATTTGGCCACCCCCNCACGCCCGCTTGGACTTTTTAATCAAATTGTGTATTTCTGTTTTCACGCTTCGCGGCAAAAGGAGGTTACAAATCATTTGCGAGGGAATCTTTTCAATTTTATGGCCAGACGGACAAGTCAGACCCAGACCCAGGATTCGGAAGCAGACCCGGAGGCGGATCATCAATTTTGCAGCCAGACATGTCAATTGCAGTTGGCATTTCGGGTCAGAGACGAGGCCAAGGAATGTCAATCCGGAGACAAGGCGATAGAAATCAGATTCCTCGTGTGGGAATCTGTCGATTCATTGTGGTGGACAGAGGTGGGGGGTGTGAGGGAACACGAATGATTTATTGACTATATGTCTGGATAGATCATGAAATATGCATCGACAGGGCGGAAGGACGAAGCAGGGACCAGACATCTTTATCTAAGTTGGTCAATTAAATGAATTGCCTTCGAGTTGAGCTCTAACTCTTGCAATTGAAATTAATTTGAACAGGCTGAAGAGGACACACAAAGTACTGAGGTTTTTCTACATTTTATATATATAATATGTATGATTATATCCATACATTCCTGGCCAAGAAAGGAGATAAAATTAAGTTTCTTAGTTGGTCAATTAAATAGATTGCCATCGGCCTTAGTTTTAACCCTTTCAATTCAAACTTGGCATGGCACGTAAGGAGGAGGCCTACACAGTCCCCGACAATTGTGTAATTTTCCGAACAATTTTGAAGCAATAAAATTCTATTGCCAGGACACACACACTCGAAGGCAGCCGCCATTGTCTCTGGCTCATCCTGCCTCCTCCGATGGAACTTCCTGGCCTCCGCCTGGCATCCTGCCAATTCACAGACAATGCCACATCAGCCCCACTTTTTGGAGCACTTCTGCACAGCTCCACCATTTGGCATTTTGGCAACGACTTCGACTTTTTGGCCTAACATTTTTATGCCCCGATAATTGCAACCACAAGACAACAAACAACTCCCTGTCAAGCTGTGGAAATTATAATAAAATACTCGAGAGTTCAAGGTCGCAGAAGAGATACTCACAATCCAGTAGTGCGTTTCAGTATGTCTGCTTGGATTCAATTGCATCGCACGTTCCTTTCATCTAAGAGCACGTCACAGTTGGTTTGCTGCAAAAAAGAAGAAACAAGGCGCTGAGTTAAATTAAGACTTATCCGGGCGATGATGCTCCAGCTAACAAAGTATCTGCTTGGCAAGTTTCTGCAGAGCTCCAAGCGGAAATATTGTTTGCGTACTCGTATCTCAAACTTTATCCGGCTTGGAGTTAGTTGCAAAAACGGATTGGGATTAGAGAAGACGTTAAAATGTAGTTACACAGTGGCAAACATCTGCTAGGTTGTTTTTCATTTATATTTGTTCGTGAGCTTAGAAAAAATTAACAGAATTATATAAGAAATGCATACACGCATTGTTTTGAATCGATTTTCCTGTACTCATACATATAATTTATTTAAACCAAAATTAAATAATTATGTAAATATGTGAATATGAATGTAAGTAGTTCTAGGGATGTATATCTGAACGAAAAGCCTGATATGATGTATCGACAGAGATATGGCGCTCAATATTATATCAAAAATAACTTAAAGTTTCATGTATCGAAATGTCAAATATCGATAAATATAGCATTTAACATTAAAATATCGATTTTATCAATAAACTTGAACAAATATTCGAATATGTTATTTAATTTATTTCGGTTTATTACCGACTATATTTAAAACATATTTGGAACAAAATGTTGAATAAGATTTTTCTTTTAAATTCGACAAAAATATTGCGATCCATTGCGATATATTAAATATCGTAAAATATCGCTGTTAATGTTAAAATATAGATACTATCGATAATACCCTTTAGAGACATATCTAAAATCAAATGTTGTATTTGTTTTTTATATTTGTTTTTTTATAATAGGCCTTTCTTTGTCTCACACGCATAAATGACAATGTTAAATTGTTGATTTATATGTATATAACCCTTCTATGATCAATACAGTATCGATATTACGATATTTTCTGCCATCCCTATGCAGTACCAATAAAGAAGTATATTTTCTTCGTGTGTTGCCAAAAGAAGCTGGCTAAAGTTAAAAGAAAGAAAGAAATCTCTGGAAGCCAACTACTGGCAACACGAAAACCAGAGACACGCCACCGATGCTCTTCGCAAAATCTTACTGACTACTTCGGCCTGTTTTGATTAACCCAGCCTACGCCACGACTTCGATGCCTGATAATCGACCATTTCCACAAAGTCCTGTTCCTGTAATTACACATTTATTGATTTGTTCTTGGCCCGAATATAATTGCCAAAATAGCCAACAATGCTCCGATGACGCCCACCCGTTGATTGAGTGAGCTCAGCTGGGCCAACAGCGAACGCGATTAGCTCAGCTCATCGAATTTTAAGGGCACTTTGTCCAGATTGGAGCACGATGGCGATGGGCGTGGGCGGATGTCCTGCCAAAGTTTCCACCCGAGATTCAGAGCTCATTGCGTTTGATTTACGAGGACTTGTTCAATGGACCGTTCTCAATGTTTTAGTGGACGCCGCGCCGCCTACTCGCAATTATCATCATGGAGGGTCCGAAAATATGAAGAGCGCAAGGAAGACATCTTTGGCTTAAATGCTTTTGCTTACTTTTGGCATTTTTCCAGGACGCGTGGGGGTGGTGGTGGGCGGGGGCGGGTAATGGGAAATGGCAAATGGCAAACTGTTGATTTCTCCGTACCTCCCCCCGGAATTGTTGTCAGTCATGTTTCACGGGCACGCGTCTGAACTTTGAACTTTTCGGGAAAAACAAATGTTGGTTCCAAATACACTTTTATGAGCATATGGCACACTGTTTGACATTAATTTATGTAGGAAAAAGGAAGGAGCAAGGTGAACGAAATGGCCGAGTCGTCGGCTTCTACTACATTTTTTTGCACAGAAACTTTTGAGGAAAACTGAAAATAAATACTTGCAAAATTGAGGGCAAAGTTTTCACTTTATTCTAACTGATTCAAATTGACTTAAATAACCTGCTGTGGCTCCTAATTTATGCAAAAACATACAAGAAACTTTTTGACTTTAGAATACTTTTATTTTGTAGTGAAGTTAGAAGATTTAACAAGGTCTCTGTTGTTACAATACGCCATCTAATGAAAATATATTTTTTTAAATAATCAAAATTTACAGAAATTCTTTTAAAAACTATCATTTCTGATCCGAGTTCAGTTTTACATACATTTGGCAACTGTTTGACATTTATTTGTTTACGCAAATTGAAGGCGAAATAAATGCTCTGAATGGAAAAACTTTTCTCCACATTTTTGCCAAGAAACTTTTGACCTAAAACTATAAAAGAAAACTAAGAAGTCAAGAAGAAAATTCTTTTTACCCTAGTTCAATGTTGCACCAATATATATAGATTTAAAATGAAAAGCTTAAGATATATTAAAGCCGAAGTAACTTCCAAGAAACTATATAACAAATCACGCTTTCGATACAATATTGAACTTGACCACGCCCTCACATTCGATAACTCCAGCTCCCCTTTCCATTTGACCTGATTTACCGATTTTGTATATTTCCTGTTCAAAAAAATATGCAAATTTTCACCAACTGACTCTTGAAGTGTAATCAATGTTTTCTCTTCTTTTTTTTTTCTTTATTTTCTTTGCAAGGCTCTAGTGGCGTTGAATTTGCATAGTGGCACTTGCGTGCATTGCATAAATGGATTTTCCACTCTCCAAAAACCGAAAACGGCAAAATTATGCAGAAATAGGAAAAGAAATGTAGTTTAAGAGGCCGTGGGAGTGAAGGGAGCATTGATTTCGAGTGTAATGCGTACAAAATGTTCGAAGGAGGCCATTGCTGTTCGAAATTGATAAAGAGAAAAGCCGATTTGCCTTGGATTGCAGTTGGTTTATGGGTGATAAGGTTTAATCGGATGTTCCATAAGGTGAATGGGGAAAATGTGAGAAGAGAAAGACTTTGAATTTGGCTTTAGTATCTGTGGGTATTTTAAATAAAAGTATTTATGTATTTATATCATAAGGATAAATAGTTTCAATGCATATTTATACAATTTGTGTATTTACTTTCCATATACGAACTGTTGAAACTATATTTTATATATTTAATTCCACAGGCACCCTACACGTGCCGGGAAAAAAACTCGTTAAGTGAGTATTTTCCTTTCAATAAAACGAAATTAGCAATTAGAAATTCAGCAGCCCCAAATCAGGTAATCAGCCCTGATGACAAACGATCAACAACTGCAGTCCCACATTTGCTTTTTATTCCCCAGGCCCTGATGTCGTTTTTATGCCACACATGAATGCTGTCAACGTCCCATCAACAAACACATCGTCAAACACACGAGGTCCAACCCCTCCCCCCTTCCTGGAATCCCAATGTGTTGGCATATGTTATGAAATTAACGAGTTTACTTTATGCGGGCGGCATTATAAACAGGCAAACAAAAATGGCCTAATAAAATTGTCAATAATGCGACAGCCACAGACACACGAAGCGGAAATCAAATAAGGGCCATGGGTTCTGGGGGGCAGGGGTAGGGAAATCGCATACAGTTCAGGGAAATGGCGACGACGACGACAAGGACATTACTCATACGCAACGTGTGCACGCCTCGACTGGAAATCAACTGCAGCTGACCAAAAATCAGTGTCACTTTCAGCGGGTTCATTTATCATCGCTTTGCCTTGGCAGCAGGCAGCCGGCAGTAGGACAGGAATAGGGCGGAGGTCCTAGGTCCTGGGGCAGCTGTCATGTTGAGCCAGTCAACGTGATTTGTCTCGACGCCAGTCAAATCAACTTTTTCCCTTCGAGCTGTGCCCCTTTGGGGGAAAGCACACTGCGGAAATAATTATTAGTTTATAAAATAACTACACTATTTTGTGAGTTTTTTTCTTTTTAAAATTATTTAAAAGCTTTATAGAATCTAAATTTTAAATGCAATTGTTTTAAAGCCTTTTTAGAATTATAGTAAACATTTTTGACTAGTTTTCGTCTTGACTTTTCGTCCTGTGCATTGGAAACCGCACCCATTTCTCAAGGGGCGACTGCGAGGGGTAAAGTGCGGTGCCAAGTGAAAACTTTCAAGGCCCCCACACACTCACAGCAGCACCTCGCTGTTGCGTGTAAACTCATAATTTGGCGGCACGGTGAAAGTTTCGCTTAGAAATTCGTTGTCGCTCAATTTGATGCGTGCAAATGGGCGTTGAGCGTGGGGCGTGGCACTCCATGCTCCATCCAGCCAGTATCACGATTATCGCTAGCGAAAACATTAATTAGAAGGTCATTGGCGAACAGCGAAAACTGGTTGGTTAATAATATTAATTAAGCCATTACGTTCTACTTCCATTTCAGCTGAGAGTGTCAATTGGTAAAAAAATTTAATGGGACTCCATAGAGAGAGAGAGAGTGGGGAAGTTGCTAGTTTTCGGTAGGGGTAATTAAGGGCACTCAGTCTTAAGTGTGTATATTAGTTCAATTTGTTAGAGTTTTCCGAGGCAAAATGCTTCCTGTGGCATTAGTATTACTTTTTGAAAGGTAACATGCTATCACGAGAGCAGTATTAGGTCATATATGCATACCAAATTAAAGGCCTTAGTTTTCATTAAACTTTATACCAAAATTTCCCTTCTCTTGATATTCATTTTCCATGTTTCCTTTTATTGATTCCCTGTATTTGCACTCAATTTAACCCACATATCATATTTCCCCCCCAAAATAATCACTGGGTCTCAGCCTGTGGACACCATTTGGTGGCATCTTTATTGAGCATTTAGGTGCAGCTCAGATGGGGTGTGAAATGCTTTCCCCATCGCATTTAGTTCTCTCGCATTAGCCATTTCTTACGGCTCATCTCTCGCATTTTGCCATTTCCGCAGATCAAGCGAATGGCAATGGCAATGGTAATGGCCAAGAGAAGCGACCAAATGGCAGGAAGGAAGCAAAAACAAAGGCACCAAGATAATGTGGCAAGCAAATAAATAAACAAATCGGACTGTGTGGGCCACCACCACCATATAGTATAGCATACCATTGTCCGTCAGTTCCGCACAACTCGGCGTGGAAAATGGACGCCGGCTATTCGCCCCGAAAAGTACGTGCGAATTTCTTAGTATATTTATTTGCGAGTGTGTGTGCGAGTGTATGAGTGTGTGTGTTTGGGAGTTTATCTGCGGGAGTGTACATATCTATGAGTTGGCAAATTAAATTCAACAGAAACGTAATTAAAGAGAGTGAAACTTGAGCGAATTGCAATGCAATCAAATGCGAATTCAAATCAATAAAATTGATTGCAGGCCAGAAGAGGCATGAAGAAGAGAGGAAAATAAAAGAAAAGCGAGGAAAATGCGAGGAGGCAAAAAAGCTCTGCACAGCACGGAAAGAAAATTCTAAATTACATTTTATCATAGGTTCCTTTTACGACTCGTTGAGTATTTATTTATATAAAGATAATAAAATTGTAAATATAAATTAAAGGGAAATATTAGGTAATTCTGTTGTAGTTATGTCACACTTTAAAATTGAATTATCTTCAGAATTAAAATTAATATTTCATAATTTGTATAATATACATTACGTAGACATTAACTTTATTTTATTTAATATTTTTTTTTGAGTGCCAAGCATCGAGTTTGACTTTGAGCAGGTGTTCAGCACCGCAAAATTGACCCCACTTCGAGCCTGAAATGCGTTTTTAATGTTCCAGCTACGTGGTAATGACAAAGAGTCACCATCTGCGGATGTGGGTGCGGATTCGCCGGACTCCATGGCCATGTTCCGCTTCGCTCTGCTTTCACCTTTCACCCCCCTCCGCACGAAACCGGATGTAATAAAAGCGAACGAAGACGGACATGCAACGGAAGTGCAGAAACACCGCCGCCGCACGGCACCCTCGCCCGAATCGGATGCCTCGTAAATTCGGATGGTTTCTGTTATTTACGGTCCGTTTGATTGCACAACAATGTGTTTATGTGGAAGGTGACATTTGTAATTGCCAAGGAGGCCCCCAAAGGAAGCCAGAAAGTCAAGCCTGTCGCGACGACAGTCGAACAGAGCCATAATGAACGGCAACGTTGGGTAAAACTGCAACGGTTGGAGGTTGCCTTTTGAAGGGACTAACCATAAATTGCGATTTCTATCTAAAAAAAAGTATTTTTAACTTGATTTAAAGCGGGTTAAAGGTCACTCGGGGTTGCGGGTTACTTCAGGAAGTTAAAGGCCTCGAAGAAATTTGAAGTTTTTGTTTTTAACAATTTAATTTAAACGGAATACTGAAATCCTTTAGCCACGAGCTCTGACTATTTCTCTGGCAACCTAACTTTCGACAATCAGTTAACAAAATATTTATAAATAGTTTTCCATATTAAAAAAGAAAACAATATCAACACAAATTGAATAATGTTGATTTAGGGATAAGAGAAAACATCGATATTTGACTGAAATGCCGATATATAAATAGTTATTTAAATATGCGCGATAACAGAAGGCGCGATAATCGATATTCTGTTATATATATCAAACTATGACAAAGAAGACCTTTGTTTTAAATATTATAACAAAAAGAAAAATAAAATTGTTGTTACTTATACAAATACTAAAAATTAAATATTAATATTAAATTTTAAAATATGAATTTTAATTTATTTAATAATTTATTCAATTATAAATATGGTCAATAAAAAAGATAATAATAAATTTTATAAAATTTCGGAAATCTGTTCCATATTATCGCTAATAGATATTTATACCTTGCAGGGTATTATAATTTTAGTCAGAAGTTTGCAACGCAGTGAAGGAGTCATTTCCGACCCTATAA
>JAEIIU010049636.1:0-22721 GCA_018874675.1 Drosophila baimaii | reverse complement strand
CGGAAATGACTCCTTCACTGCGTTGCAAACTTCTGACTAAAATTATAATACTCTGCAAGGGTATAAAAAGTATATTTTTTCTTGTTCAGCCTCAACAGACGAGTCGATCTAGGCCTGTCTGTTAGTCCGTTTTTAACACTTGCTTTCTTGTTTTTTGCGGCATACAACCCATTATAGCCTTTTATATAACAAATATAGATAAAGAATAAAATGTCGGTACACTCAGAAAAGATTACTGGATTTTAGGAAGTATGAACTTCATTGCATTAAAATTAATTTTTAAGGCCACGAAGGACTTAAAAACTTGACTTTTATTGGTTTTTGGCGACTATCATTTAAGGCAATACAATGTAAGGAGCTAATGACTTGAAAACTGTCTAATTAGCTAAAAAAAAGAGGAAGGACCCCTAAGCATATGTCTATCTATGTTTTAAATAAATATTTACTGAATTTGTTTAAATAAATTTGCATTTAATAAAGTTTTAAAGCGTAAACAAAATATTAACGAATTTTATCTTGAATAATGTTTAGTCCAATTAATTACTTTTGGTAAGCTCAGATACCAAAATAATAAAATTTTTTCTTTCAAATAAAAGTTTTGATTTAAAAGGTGATATTTATTAATTATAAAGATATTATTTATAGTTGAAGCGTTTAGCGAATTCGAGGTCATAAGATCGACTTAATTATTTATAGACACCACTATATGTTTGATCGAGCATCAATTGTAAGCGAGGCATCTACGGACAGCTGTTTCGACCACAACCAATGGTCTCTTCAGCGAAGTTCCGCTTAATTATATAGATATAGATTTTGGGTCAGGTATGACCATAAATTTTAGCTAATGGGTGCATTTATTTTCACTTATTACCTTAAATCAAAGTAATGTTTTTTGACAATATTTTAAGCCTAAGAGAAAATTGGTTTTTTGCATGTTAATTTGTAGGGTTTTTTTTATTCCATATTCTTTTTTTTGGTGTAGGAGAAAAATCAGACATTTAAAATATGTCAAGAAAAGAATGAAAAGCTCGCTTTAAAGTCTGGGAAGGTCATAATCGATTTGGCCTTGAACTTTGCATGCATTTAAATACTGAACCTAGTATGCCTTTGGGGGAAATGTCAGGTAATGTCAGGTAAGCTGAACCCCTTGTAGCACAGCTCAGTTCTACCTTTACATCCGGCACACGCACAACACCAACTCCATTATTATATTTTTATTATTCGTATTTTGCATCGAATAAAAATGTATCTGAAATTATTTGTCGAAGACACAGATTTGTCTGGCCCCCTGCCGGTAATCAAAATCAGAAACGAACCCTTCATCCTAGGCATTAGGAGAACACTGGCAAAGATTCTTAAGATTCCGGAATACCATCTAAATTTGCAGTTTCTGAACAGAACACTCGAAGATTATGACCTTGTACGCGATGTTGTGGTGGAATGCCAGACTTTCGGAGCATCCGACATCACAATCCGGTATGCCGAACAACAGTTTGTATGCAAGATGAGGTTTGAGGAGGATCCCGATGACACGATGGACATGATCTTGGCTTGTGTAACCTCCTTGGCAGACGAGTGCGTATCCAATGGCAGACAAGGTCGCATCATTGACCACGAGGAGCGTCCTCCGTACGCCAGCCTAAGGACGGATAAGAGATCATTCGCCGTGGTTATACAGAGGTGTTCCAGTAGCGAGTATTTCGATCGAGAAGGCATCCTCGGCTTGCTCATGGACAGGCTGTCCAAGTCGAAGAAGCCCCTCAAGTTCGACGCGATCGCCCCCCTGGTGCCCTTCGACCAGGGCATCCTGGTTGTGGGCGACAACGCCGATACGAGGGATTGGGTGCTGCGGATCAGCCAAGACATTTATCCGCCCCTAAGGTGCGAGCCATTTGTGAGATACTTCGAGCTGGAACGGTGGTGCATAACCATACCAGTGCCGACAGAGCCGACAATGGGTGGTCTGAACCTTGTATGCCACTTCCTTGAGTATTATAATGACTCCCTGGACACGGCCAAGTGGTGCGTGCTCAGCCAGACTGTGGTGGACAAGCCACACAACGAAGGTGCTCCCTATATGGAATTGATCATCTCCATCGACCAAAAGAGCGCCAAGCTCCTGACCAAGAAGGGATTCAAGGTAAAATACTGGTTCTGGACCCTGGAAATCCATCCTTGTGCTAATTAAACAAATACAACGCCATTTTCAAAACAAAGAAACTGAAGCAAGGGGATTTGTTTGTATATTTCTCAAAAAGACGGTATTACATCTAGGGTTTTTCGGGGCGAATCCTTGTAGGTTAAAGTAGGAAGAGCCCTTTGCAGGGATTGAGAGAGAGCTAAAAGTGAGAGATATATAATTTTTTCGGACATCTCTTGGTAATTGTATGTATACGAGTTCTCGACACTATAGTGTTTGATTTGCTTCCGTGGCGCAATTGGGAATTTGGGGACACGGGATCGAACCTCAGTTGAGGTACAATAAATGTGCGAATGCTTTTATTTACTACTTGTATGATTATAGTGTTGAGAATTCGTAGACATACATTCGTAGCCAAATAAATAAATTTCTAAATGCTCTTCAAAGTTACCATAACTTGTTCGCAAATGCTTGAAATAATTAATTTTAAAGTTTTCTTAGGAAAAATGGTTGAAACACTTCATTTTTCCGGGCTTCTAACTCGATGTAACCCCTTTATTTAATAATGTTTATAAACATATACATATGTGTATATTAAATGTTATAAAATCATATATGTACATATGAAGTAAATAACAGCATATTCGTATTTTGATATAGTATTTAGAATTTAGTCTAGTCAGGATTAAATTAGCAATGTATTGTTTTCAATTTTAAGAGTATTAGGGACTAAAAAAAGAACTTTCGGGATTAAAAAAAATAAAGAACGCTCGAACTAAGAATAAAACAAGTAAGAAAAGCTAACTTCGGGCGAAGCCGATGTTGATATACCCTTGCAGATAATTTGTTACTTATTAAACAAGATTTTGTTACTAAGAGAATAAATTACACGAAATACCCTGTTTCGCATATATATTTATAAGGTAGCTATCAGATATACATGTCCGATTTTAATGAAAATCTTAACAAAGTGCTCTTATCGTTTAAAAAGAGCATGTATAATGTAAAATGTATGTAAAATGTAAAATGCATATGTAAAATATGAATTTATACCAATCTTTCCTAGGGCAGCGATATGATTGATATATATTGGTCAAATTTCAATGAAATTTTCTAGGGTGTGGCTGTATTTATATTATAGGAGCACAACTGGAGTTTTATTCAAATATCTTGAAAAATAGCGAACATATGCCAATTTATTCCGATCGTTTCTATGGCAGCTATAGGATATAGTAGTCCGATTCCAGCCCTTCTGACATATATACTGCTTGCAAAATATATAAGACTATCCTGAAAGTTTGCAGCCCAATAGTTCAAAAACTGAGAGACTAGTTTGCATATAAACGGACAGATGAACATGGCTAGATCGACTCGGCTGAGATCGGAGATGACTCCTTCACTCCGTTGCAATTATCCATTAGATGGGAAAGAAATAACTAATTTTGAGGAAAAATAACTCACTGTAAGAGATTTATTTCTTAAAGTTAGCAGAAAATACTGCAGCAAAGTATAAATGTTTTCAAAAATAGCTTAAAAATCCTCAAATTAGGAGTTTTTATCGTCTCATTTATTTGAAAATGCGTCATCTCAATTTTAGCATGCCATAATTCTTTCTGAGTACAATCTTGCCTTTAATATCTCAAATAGACCAAGAAAGTCATCATACATAGATATATTTACCCTTTTTCATTAGTTAAGTAAATATAATAGTTATACCTATTGTCTAAAGAAACACATATGATGTATGTATGTATTTTTTCTTCCCTACATGGATTAGTCTACCTGGCTGGCTTTTGGTAACAACGTTTGCTGCACACTTTTGGGCTTTTACCGTCAGTCCCAACGGAAATCAATTCCCGCCACCGACTAACTATAAGGAACACGTCAACCGCCTGGCGAAATTCGCGATGGAAACTTTTGGAAGCAAAACTATTTGTATTTATACATTTATATTTATCTATTTCGTGGCGAGACGAAACTATTGCCTCAGCGACCCGAAGCCACCGGAACACGCCGTGATCTTGGGGATCTCGAGGCGATCCGCTCTGTAAACGCCACAGAGCTCTGTTGGCTAACAGAGCGCGACACTGCTATTACGTGGAGGTAGCGCCCGATGCCGTTCGATTGGCGTTAGTCGATCCGATCTTCCCATCGGTGTCATAGCGATTCTGCTCCGCTCGGATTCGGACTGGGACTCAGATTCGGGGAGTCGGCATCGGCATAGGCATCGTATTCGAAATCGATTCAGTTAGCTTCCGCAGCTGGCCGCGATTAGGAATAGTTACGAAAAATGGTAATAGTTTTGGGATCGGCGTCGTCTTTCCTAGTCGGTGTGTGTGGGAGGTGTGGCGCCCGCGTCTAGAGTCCGGGAACAATATAAAAGCCACTGATTCAACCTTGAACTTGCACCGCAGATCGCTTTTTTTTTTCAATTAGATGCAGGCCGCTGCCGAGTGAGTGCAATTGTGCTGCGACCGAGTGTATAAAAATAAATGAAACAAAAAAAATAAATAAAATAACAAACCAAAAATAAAAGCCACAAACTGCAAGCGCAGGAAGTGCTCTGTCGCCAATTTGCAGTCTTGCCAAGGAGATACTATAGGCAGTCCGCTGCTCATCGCTCAGCGTGCTCATCGCTCGTCGAGAGGAGGAGTGGCCAGAGGTGAGTGGGTGGAGGAGGAGGAGGGCTGGATGGGGCTCGAGATTGGGATAGGGACACGCTCCCGGCACGCACCTGGCACCTGGCAGCTGCTCTGTTACTTCGTCGCAACGATTTTCGACACTGAAAGGCAATTTAAGGGAAATAATAATAATAATATATAAATTAATTAATGAAAATTATGAAATTAGAGCGAACTATAACCTCGAGATGGCCAATGCTAATCCAATTAACATTGAAATAATACATAACAATAATATAAATAAATAATTAAATAAAATATGAAAAAATAATACGGGAACTCTGTAACCCAATAATCTTTCCATTTTCTTAAATAAACATTAAATTAATAAACAATAGTAAAACACATACTAAACAAAAAATAAATGAATGCAAAATAATCTTAAAAACTAGAACTTAAAAATCTGTCTATTTTCCTAAGTTCTTATTTGAATTAAGGATGGTGTTTCAAAGTGATAACTGCAAGCCTCCTTACATATCGATACTGTATCGATATTTGGCGCGATAGGTGATATACAAATCGATATGTTAGGGTCTAACGTTAAACGATAAGTCCACATTCTGCTTGATATATCGAAGGGTACTAAAAAAATACAAAAGCTTAAAAGCCGATATAATAAACGATATTTTAACGTGGCGATATATAAGCGATAAATCCATATTCTGTACCGAACTGTACTAAAAAAGAAACAGCTTAAAAATTAATATTATAATCGATATTTTAACATTGCTTTAAATCCACTTTCTATTTAATATATCTAAGTGTACTAAAAAAAAAACAAAAATATATAATAATCGATATTTTAACGTGACGAAATATAATTGATAAATTTATATTCTGTTTGATATATCGAACTGTACTAAACAATAACCAGCTTAAAAGCCAATATTATAATCGTTATTTTAACATTGCGATAAATTCACATTCTGTTTAATATATCGAACTGAGTCAAAGAAGAACCTAACTTCAGTTTAAACTATTATTGTTGATAAAATATATATATTTCATATATATATAATACAACATATGGTTCTAAAAATGTTTTAAATATAATCGGTAGAAAAGCAACAAAATGTAATATCAGTTTCGAATGTTTTCCTCTAAATAATCGATAATATTGATATTTTAACATTATATTCGATTTTTTTTCGATATTTAAAGTTTAGTCTAAATAAATTACGATATTTTTGATATGACACAACATTTTAATCGATAAATCGATAAATATTGTAATTTTCCTCGCAATATACATACAGATGCACGAATATATACATACATATGTACATACGTATGTATATCCTTAGTAAAGACTTTGCATTTTATTTTTTTTTATCTGTAAAATCTTTCCAATAAAATCAATGAGTGTTTCTATTTTTTTTTTAAGTGTATGCTTAGACTAGTCTAGGGCGGGAACAAGCCAATAACCCAACTGGCATTCGCTATCGGAGGGCACAACTTGCAGAAAATTGAGAGTAGCCCAGGGCCCGCCATGTCCATGTAACCGCAACGCAATCTTATCATCCTTATCATCCATCATGGATCCACAGTCAATGGGCTTTACTTATCTCGATTATTAGTATCTAGTGCAGAGTGCCAATTGGTTTTGCGATCCAGTGAATAGAGGCGTATTTGGAGGAATTTACTGGCAAAAAAAACATTTTTCATTTTCATTTCAAAATGAAACTAAACGAGCGACGTGCAAAAGTCATAAAAAAAAACATATTAGTAAAAAAATTAACAAACAATTGCTGACAGCTGTGAGCCAAAAATAATAAAACACATTCTACAAATATGCACTGTTATCAGCTAAGCGTTACATTGTTTTGTAAAAAAAAAAAACGTGTGGAACCCAACAATTATACACTGAAATTACTAAGCTTCCACACGCTTCTCCCCACATATAATCTCCAGAGATTGAAATTCACTTTAATTAATCGAGAAATATATATATACATATATAGAAATTGGTATGTGCTAATTGAAATATTGCCTAAAATTGATTTAAATTGATTTACACTTCCACATTTCTAGTGGAATATTTGCGGACAGATGTTACACAGGCCGCGAGACTCCCATGTGATTCATGGTTCTCTCTCTCGAGACCCCACAATGGGATTTGTTTTTAGTTTTCCCAGAGGCCTTTATCAGGCGAAATGCGTGTTGTTAGGCCCCTCAACTATCAGCTATCAGTTTGATTCGTTATCTGATTAAAACAAAAAAAAATCAATACGAAAAAAAGGTATGAACGAGTTTTGTCGATAGAAATCCATTTTGGAACAAAAAATATTTTGATTTTCACGGGGTTAAGCCTGGCCCGATGGCATATCCTGATGCACAAGTTCCCTGAGCTTTCCTACTGACTAGGAATGACAGAAAATATCGATATATCGATACTGTATCAATATTTGTATTTAAAGCCGATTGTGTTAGTCGATATTTTAAATTTCAAATTTCAATATATAAATCTTCATGTTTTTTTTCGATATGATAGATGAGTTTACAACATAAGTCCGCCGTAAAAAACTTGCCAATTTTTAAACGACATAATTTCGTGCGATTTTATATAGTTTTTGTGATCGTAAGCTTATTTGGTTCAAAACTACACAAGTTAGCCGTCAGTGACAGTAACGACATAAGTTCGAGCGAGTTAATATGCTTAAAAACGACATAAGTTCGCCGTAAAAAAAACGACATAAAGCCGCGGAATGTTATATCGTTTTAAAACGTAATAAACCCGCTCAAAACCATGATATAATATTTGTATCACTTTTTTACTATGCGACTTTATGTCAGCGGAATTATGTCGCTAGGCCAAAATATCGATATATCGATACTGTATCGATATTTTAATATATAGAGTATACATACATATAAATCGATATTGTAGCATATTTTAAATTCCGATATATCAAATGTCGCTATGCCAAAATATCGATATATCGATACTGCATCGATATTTTAATATATAGAGTAGATATACATATAAATCGATATTGTAACATATTTTAAATTCCGATATATCAAACTTTACGATTTATTAAACATGATATTGAGCGTGATATAAAATATAATATATAATATACATATATAAAATATCATACGATACACATCCCTACTCCTGACTTTCACCTTTTTTGAGTTTACCATTAGGATCATGTGATGATCTTTTCACTACCACTTACGATCACTTTCCACCCCAGCAGTGTGGCGTCACTTGTTGTCCATTTTCCAATCCACTTCATGTGCCTCAGCACAGTCCAGTGCATTCAGATCGCAATGGATCATGATCAGCTGGAATCTACGTCGCTCCGACTGTCAAACCGCGAACAATCGGAATATTCGGGGAGCACAAACTACTGATAAGTGGCCAGTGCTGACCTTGAGACTGGGTTTACTATCCGGAACACAGACTCGATCGGCGGAGGAGCGGTCGACGTGATTCACTCACCATTTTGCGTGCTAACTTTTGGTCTATGTCTCTATGGGTCTGAATCTGAATCTGAGGCTGTCACATGACGCCGCTGATAAGGGGGGCGCTGCTTCAGGTGACTAAAAAGAGATCCAGAGATTTCCAGCCATGAACCCGGCTCTGGTCGCCGCTGGCAACAACAAGTCGCCATACGCAAGTCGCGACTGCATGTATGTACATATATAGGAGGCAGTGCGTCCATCCACTTGGAGGAGGTACATCTCCAGGGCGCCGCCAGTCCGTGCAGTTAATTGTGACAAGTGATCGTTAACGTATTGCGCCCAGTAATTGTTAACGAACCAGCTCGTAAATCACTTATGAGCCCGGAAAGCTATAGAGTGGGGGAGAGCTGTCTCCAATGGAATTTTTATTTCCCGGGAGAAACAAACACTTCCCTGTTCCCATCAGGGTCATGATCACCGCTCATGCTACTCTCCGCTCTTGCCTTCCAGGGACCCCCCGCCATGGAGAAGAAGGTCTACCAGGACACCACACGACCGCTGCCCAAAGTGTCCGCCCGGACTAGGTACTACAACAGGCAGGACAAGAGCGATCTGGGCGATGACTTTGTGGCGCCCGATGGCGGATGGGCGTGGGTGGTGTGCATCGCCGCTGGCGTTTCCAATGTAAGTTATGGAGAAACAAGAATAACTTATAAATATATATTGCTGTTATATCGATATTTACCCGATATATAAATTGATATCTTAAAGTTGCGATTTACATACATATGTGCGATAAATCGATATTCTGTTATATATATCGAACAGTGCAAGAAAAAGAGCCTAAGCTTCTTTTACATTTTAAACAATGTTTTATTGTTGTTGCTAAACGCATTTAGTTCGCTAATCGCATTAAAACTAAGTTGGAAAATATATAAAAAACTAAACTAACTAAAACCAGTTTTAAAGATCTTTAAAATACAATCGATAAAAATCGTATTTTTTTATATTTGTCCCATGTTATCGATAAAATCATTATTGCAATAATTTTTCAAATTCCAAATTTCGTGGTATCAAACTTAACGATATTTTCGATATGATATTGAGCGTGATATTTTTGTCGATATATCTATGTTTTGTTTGTTTAGATTTCTTACTATAATTGATATATTTTTTGATATAAAATATTTCGATACATAGCACATTTTTTCGATACGATATTGAGCGCGATATTTTGGACATGATATTGAGCCAGATATTGTTTTCTATATATCATATAGGTCTTTTCCTTCCGAATAACGTCCCTAATATAAACTTTTTTCATCAGTATCCGTCTCTGTTTCTAAAGAGGTTTTATTATACATAGTTGGTATACATATATCGATATTTAAACGTTGTCGATATTTTTCGACTTGTCAAATTCTTAACATATCAAGCTTAACGATATTTTCGATCTCATATCGGTTCTTCCCTTTCGATATATGTATGCATGTATTGTATGTACATACTATCCTAATATACACTTTCCTTAGTTTTGATTTTGTAATATACTTTGTGTATATATACATATATATTTTAATGTGAAATGCGATATTTTTTGATGTTTCATATTCTTTATATATCAAACTAAGCGATAGCAATATTTCTGTCGGTTTATCATCTCGGTTTTGTGTCTTGATATATGTACATACCAAAAATGCACTTCCTTCATCAGTATCCTATCCATTTTTTAACGATATTTTAATTTAGTCATTATATATCGATATCTTAAAGTAAAAAACGATATTTTTAGATATTTCGATATTATCGATATACCAAACCATACAATACTTTCGATATCAAAAGCGTTATTTATTTTTTCGATATATCCTATTGGTCTTTGCCTTTCGATATACATTCCTAATCCAATTCCCTACTTAATCCCCCCCATACACAGCTCTCCATCTATCCCTGCCTGCAGCAGTTTGGCTTCCTGTTCAAGGACCGTCTGGGCAGCCTGGGCATGTCCAGTTCACAGATCACGGCCATCATCAACACAAATCCCGCCATTTCGGCCTGCACGGGTCTGCTGAATGGCCCCATGTTCCGGCGATTCACCTTCCGGCAGGTGGCCATGGCCGGAGCGCTCCTCATCTCCAGCGGCATCATGCTGACCGCCTTCTGTGAGACCTTCCTGGGCTATATGGTGGCCTATGCCCTGCTCTTTGGTAGGTACTAACTCCGGGAAAAGCCAAGTCATCTCCAGCTACATCTGTCTCTTTCTCTGTAGGCTTTGGGATGGGCATCAGCGTGTCCGCCTCCTCGTTGGCCATCAACACATACTTCCAGCAGAAGCGTCGCAAGGCGGCGGGCTTCTCGTGGACCATCACGGGCCTGGGGCCGATCTTTCTGCCCCACCTGGTCACCTTTATGCTGACCATCTACGGCGTCCAGGGCACCACTCTCCTCTTTGCCGCAATCTCGCTGCACGCCTTCGTGTGTGCCTTGATCTACCAGCCGGTGAGGTACCACGTGAAGCCGCATCCCCCCGAGGAGGCGTCGCATCTTGTGGTGGACCCGGATCAGGTTCCAGGTGGGGGACTGCATCCGGAGGCGGGACTGTGCGCCCACTGTGCCTGGCAGCAGAAGCGCGAGCCGGGCGGCATCTTCTCCAGCCAGTACCTGTGCCAGGAGGACGATGCCCAGCGCCCCGGCTACGAGATCTGTGAACCGGGCACCCCGATGCTCTCGCGAGCCAACGACGGCTGGTATGGGTCGCGGCTATCCCTGACCTCGGGCCGGCTGCGCTTTCGCACCATCTCGAGCTCCAAGGATCTGGAGCAGACGCAGCGCCTGCACTGCCCCATCAGCGAGGAGGAGTGCCCCCCGACGCCGGAGGAGTTCCTGCGGCCCAATAACTTTCGACGCGAGCGGGTGGAGTCCAATCTGGAGGCCAAGCTCTGCTGTCGCTGCAAGGAGAACAACAATGGCCAGAACAGGGAGAAGTCGCAGGAGGCGGCGGCGGCGGCAGCAGAGGCAGAGCTGGAGGAGCAAGATCCTGCCCGCATGTCCTTCCTGGCCAAAGTGGTGACCTTCTTCGACCTGGATCTGCTGCGTGACTTCACCTTCGTGAACCTCGTCACCGGCCTGACGTTCATCAACTTTGGGGAGCTGAACTTCTCCATTCTGGTGCCCTTCATCCTGGCGGACTTTGGGTTCGACACCGCCCAGACCACGCTGGCCATGTCCCTGTGCGCCGGCTTTGACCTGCTCATGCGCTTCCTGGTGCCCTTTCTCACCGAGAAGATACCGTGGGACAATCGGGTCTTCTTCCTCATCGGCGTGGTGGGCATTGCCCTCGGGCGCACGGTGGTGGCCTGCACGCGCTCCTATCACCTCATCCTGGGCAGCTTCGTGTGGATCGGGTTGTGCAAGGGCATACGTACCATATTCTGGCCTCTGATCATTCCGGGATATGTGCCGCTGAACCGCCTGCCCGCCGCCTCGGGACTGCAGCTCCTCATCTCGGGACTGTTCACCCTGATCGGAGGTCCCTTTGTGGGTGAGTTTATTGTTATTTTATTTACTTAAATAAATTAACAACAATTAATAACATTATTCGGCAGGCTTGGTGCGCGATCGCTTCGACTACTCGGTGGCCCTGCACTGCCTCAACACCATGTCCTTTGTGGCGGCCGGATCCTGGACCCTGGAGGCTCTGATCCGACGGCATCGACGCAGGCAGCGACTGGTGGAAAGATGATCAATGATCGGTGGTCTGGGGGAGGAGAAGGAGCTCCCTTGGATGGCGTTATCCAACTCAAAGACAACGATTTTTTTCAACTTTTTTTTGTCCTAGGTTTAAGAAAGTGTGTTTTTTTGTAATGTACATTTAATGTAATATTAAAAGCATAAACAATTTTGTTATATATTGTATTTAAACAATTACTATTTACTGGGCACTCCTGACTAGAGCTGGAATAACATCGATTCTTAACTATTCTCTTTCTTAACTATTATCTTTTAGAAAAATAATATCGCTAAATCAAGGATAAACACTTTTTATTTTTCTAAATTAAAAAAACAAACAGAAGGTAAGTTTTATAAATAAAAGTAAAATATAAAAAATAACAATATATGTACATTTATATTTTCCGTGGTGAACATTTTAATTTATATTGAAAACATTTTTATATATATTAAATAAAACAAGCAAGAAAAGTTAGTTTATATGCGAATATAAAAGCGAAGTTTATATAGCCTTGCAGATAATTTGTTACTAATTATATAAGATTTTGATAAAATATAACATGTATAATGTAAAATGTATGCAAACTGTAAAATTCATATGTAAAATATGAATTTAGACCGATCTGTCCTATGGCAGCTATATGATGTATTGGTCCGATTTTAATGAAATTTCTAGAAAGGTGCTATAATTATATTAAAAAAGTATAAAGTTTCATTCGAATATCTTGGAAAATAGCGAAAATGTGCCAATTTTTCCATTTCGTTCCTATGGCAGCTATATGATATAGTCGTCCGATCCGGCCCGTTCCCACATATATAGCAGTGAGAGTACATAGAAGACTATATGCTAAGTTTCATTTAAAAAGCTTTTAAACTGAGAGACTAATTTGTGTAGAAACGGACAGACGGACAGACGGACATGGCTAGATCGACTCGGCTGTTGATGCTGATCAAGAATATATATACTTTATAGGGTCGGATATGACTCCTTCACTGCGTTACAAACTTCTCACTAAAATTATAATACCCCGCAAGGGTATAAAAAGGTAAAGTAAAATCATTTATAGAGCTAAAATTGTTATTTAAGCAATTTTTTTTATATATTTCTTTATTAAGAAAAAAAAACAAAAACAATTTTAGTTCTCTAATATTTTTTCCTCGTCTTTTTCGTCTTATTATTTGCAATACCTTGATTCCTTTAAAACCGATTCGATTATCAACCAAAACTAAAAGAATCGATTATATCAAAGTTGAAATCGATTTTCTTACCATCTTTACTTCTGACTTGTATCTCTTGAATAAACTCTAAGAATCAAAGATACATTACCTTCTTTTCCTAACCAACAAAGATCCCTTCGAAGCCCACTTTCCAACTCGTGTTCATTTTCGAACACCCCAAAAGTATGCCAATAAAATTTATGGATAAATATCCTCCCTTCTTCGTAGCATACTTCCCGGCTTTTATTTATAATTCCATAACCATTTTCCAATTAAAACAAAATATATCTTATTTTCAGGCAAGTTTGCTATATAATTTAATCGAAATCCGAGGATATTTATTGGTAATCAATCGTACTTACAAAGTAGGATACATTTAAATGACTTTGTTTGTTCTTTTGTTGTTGTTGTTGTTGTTGTTGTTCGTTTTTGCTATATTTTGGTTGCTTACATTGCTTATAAAATTCGCTTTATAACAACTCTCTTCGGGCATAGATATAATATATATGCATATATACACAAATATATATATATACACGTATTACATTAATAGAATTACAGCTATAGCAAAGGGTTTACCACAAAGAAAAAAACACAGAAAGTTCTACAAAAAAACAAAAAAAAAAAAAACAGATAGAAACACACAGAGTCGTTGTGCCAATATAAACTATGGGGATTTCCACTCCTTTGGTCGTCGGGTCGTCTTTCGGATGCGATTCTTCGTCGATCCTTGTCCTTTTCTATGTCTTTATAAAGCTACCAAATGCAAAAATACTCTAACTTTGATTCGGGGATCTCTTAACGTAGAACTCTGCCGAGGACTCTGCTCTCTCTCTATTAATATATATATATATATGTATCTAGGGTTGATGTGGTCGCATCCTAGTAGCTCCGTTTTGCGGGAGGTTGTTGTTGGGGTGACGGGGGAGGGGGGAAATTATATTACAACAGGCGGGGGACGGTTACGACGTAACCTCGTGACCTCTCGTGGCCTCTATCTCGGCGACGGTGACATCGTGGGCTTCGCTGTCGGTCGCTGGAGCGCAGCTGCCGTCGGCGCCGCCGTCACGATCGTGTTGACCTGCGATGTGTGGTGAGTTTGGGGATGGTGGTGAAGTGTGGTGGAAGGGTTGGTGTAAAGTGTGGTGTGAAGCGTGGTGTAAAGTGTGGTGTAAAGTGTGGGGTAAAGTGTGGTGTAAAGTGTAGTGAAAAATGTGGTGTAAGTGTAGTTTACAAGTGGTCGTAAAGTGTGGTGTTATGGGCAACGTTAGTTGGTGAAGATTGGTGTAAATTGTGGTGTTAAATTGATTTAAAGTGTGGTATAAGTTGTGGAGTAAAACGTGTTGAGGGGTTTAAATTGTATGAAGTGAGGTGTAAAGTGTTGGTGTAAAGTGTTGGTGTAAAGTGTGGTGTAAAATGTGGTGTAAAATTGGTGTAATTGTGGTTTAATGTACATCGAGGATCGCAAAGTGTGGGGTAGTAAGCAACATGGGTTGTTGACATATTGTGTAAGTTGTAGTGTAATGTGTGGTGTAAAATGAGGTGTAAAGTATAAACACAGCGTGTTAAAGTGAGGTGTAATCGTGTAAAGTACAACATAAAGTTAGGTGCGTTTGCAATGAGTACAGTGTGCGGTGGAGACAGAAAAAGGAGCTCGATTACATATCTAAGTGAACTAAAATAGGTCGCCATTTACTTTGGAATTTCCATCGATTATTTCCACAGGCTCGCCGGGCACATAGGCGGACAGTCCCATCAAACCAAAAATGTCCGGCGTATAGTTGCGCAGCTGCGACGAACTGGTGGGCGTGGCGGCCTTCACTTCGCCAGCTAATTAAAGAGATATATATATATTATATAAGAAATATTTTACCTATGAGTCTTAGAAAACTAGAATTGTCTTCAACTGCTTCTCATATTTTAGGATAAATATTATTTTCTTCTCTCTTTTCTTATATTCATTATTTCTTCAAGGGATATAATTATTGGAATTGTAAATACTTATACCAAAGACGTTTTTATATCAAGACGACGCATGCCATTTGATTTTTTCATGCTGGCTCTAGAGCTGACTCCAGGCTCTCTTGAAGTTTTGCTTATAAAACCAGAGAGAGAGAGAGCGCGCTCTAGAGACAGTCGCTCACTTGTACGCATACAGCGACTGTATGTGTACACACGTATTCTCACGCCTTCTACATTGGTACGCACACATACAAGCGTATTTTATGTTTAGATATTTACGCTCTCAGCTTTGTGAGAGCGGAGAGAGCGCGATTTTCATTGGAAGCCGAAAAATTCCTTACGTATGGTCATTACTAATCTTGTTATTAAAACTTCTTTAATAATAATATATGTATAATATACCTAAGATAATCCCTAAGAGGAACTAATATACTTAAAGCTCTCTTAAATAATTCATGCATGAGAAAAGCTCTATTAAATTATTAATTAGTGACAAAAAAAATTAATAAGTGAAAGTTATTAGGAGCTTTGTAGAATAAAATATATTCTTTAACTGAACTGCCTTAAATTCTTTCAGGAATCTTTTCGTATTTACTGTATTTTCAATTTCCCATTTAGGGCAAAAACCAGGCAAAGATCTTTATTGCTTCTCCTACTGCCAACACCCTAAGGATTGCCCCCCCGCTTGCCTGGAGTGGGTCGCATCCGTGGAAACCGCGGCGCTGGCGTCTGGTAAACGGGCCTGGGCGCCGAGGCGGATCCCTCGTGATGATCATCCTGATGCTGTGGATGATGATGATACTGGTGCCTGGGCTGCGGCGTCACCACATATACCTTCTCGTTGGTCTGCGGCAGTATGGCCACCTGGGCCGGATTCCAGGGCTCCTTGGGCGCCAGAGTGTTGCCGCGCACATAGAGCGGCGTCACCTCTGTGGTGGTGGTGGTGGTGCTGGTGCTGGGACTCGGACTGGGACTGGGCCGTTGGGTGGTCATCGCAGGCGTGGATCTCGGACGCTGTTGGGCATCGTAGTAATCGAAGGGCAGCCGGTTGTCGTCGATGGGCTGGAAGCGCTTCGAGCCCCGCTCGCCCAGCAGATGCAGCTGCTCCAGATTGTTAATGGAGGTGGACAGGTCGCCCGCATCCGTGGGCGGAGCAGCGCCCAGCTCGAATCCCTCGCCGCGCGTGGTCTTCGACTGGCGCTGGAACACCGGCGCCGGCGTGGTGGTCGTTGTGGTCAGATACTCCGAGGGTATGTGCTTGGACCTCCCGCGAATGGTGGGCGTGCTGGGGCGGTGCGACAGCGAGTTGTACTCCTGCTCCGTCCACCCATCGATGTTGTGCTGCAGCTGGGAGATGTCCACGCCAGGGACATGATGCGGCGGCGGCGGCCTCTTGGTGGCCCTCTCCCGCTTGAGCAGCTCCCGCAGTGTGGAGGCCAGGATCTTGGTGTAGTATGTGGCGGGGCGACTGGAGTTGGGCGCAAACGGCGGGGCGGTCACTGTGGCAGTGGCCAGCTTGGACTCCTGCTGCTCGTGCGGCTCCTCCTCCAGGTCGTTGTGCTGCTGCTGCTGCTGCTGCTCCTGCCGATGGTGCTGATGATGAGGATGTGGGTTGTGGTGACCCAGCAGCTGCTTGCTGGGACGCCAGCTCTCGAAGGGACGCGGCTGCTGCTTGGTGGTATAGGGTATGATCACCTGCTGGGGCCTGGGCGGCGCCATGCCCGCGAACTGTCCACTGGCATCGATGGCTCCGTAGGTGGAGGTGGGCGTGGGCGGCTGCGTGGGCGTGTACACCTGACTCAGCCGGAAGCTAAGGTCGGCGGGGTCGCGGGTGAAGGGTCGTCCTCCGATGTGGTTGATGGGTGAGTCCAGCAGCCGCTTGGGCGTCTCCCTGCCACGTCCGTAGTTCGGTTGCGGCTGCACTGCCGCCAGGTGGTTGTTCAGCTCCAGGACAGGCGCCGCAGGAGCCGAAGGTGCCACCACCTCTGTGGTGGTACTGGTCACCGGCAGCTCTGTGGTGGTGCTTGTGGTGTACACCAGCGTGCTGGTCTCCTCCTGGAACTGCTCGGCATAGTAGAGGGCCTGCTCCTGTTCCTGCTCCTGCTCCTGCTCCTGGCGCAGCTGCTGTTGCGAGGAGGCCGCCGGATAGTTGTCCGCTGGCGGCAGCTGCGTGGTGGTCTCCGCAAAGTGTCCCAGCTCCGTCAGCAGCTGCGAGGCGGGCAGATGCTGATGCACCTGGCCACTGCTCAGATCCTCCAGCTGATAGCGCACCGTGCTGATGTCCTGTTCGATGGGCACCGCCTGCTCCGCCGCCGGACCCCCAGAGCCGCCGGTGACACCCAGATCAATGGCATGCGACTGCACAAAGGTCGCTGGGTACTCCACGGAGGTCACAAAGTCCGTGACCTGGTGGCTGGGCACAATCTCGAAGCTGGAGGTGCTGCTGGTATGCGGATGGAGCTGCGGCAGCTGCTGGGGATGCTGGGGATGCTGGGGATTGGGCTGAGGCTGAGGCAGGGAGACTGGCACTGGTCTCACCTCCGACTGGGCCACCACATTCTCCCTCAAAGGTGGACTGATGGGCCTGAAGGGCTGGGCATTGTACAGCGGCGGCAGGGGCACTGCCAGGGGCAGGAAGACACCCTGGACGGGATTGGGTTGGGAGTTGGGATGGAACTGGACCGCTCGCTGGCGCTGCGAGGCCTGGGCCTGTGGCTGCTGCCAGGCGGCATGTTGCTGCGGCAGATGCTGCAGCTGCTGCTGTTGCACCTGCAGTGTGGCATGCTGCTGCTGCTGCTGCTGCTGTTGCTGTTGCTGAGGATTCACCAGTGCCTGCCCTTGACCCTGACCCACCATGGGCACCCAGGGATATTTGTTGCACAGGCTGCACGGCTTGCCGCCCGCATCGAAGCCTTGGAGGGGCTTGGGATAGGCGTAGCTCAGGGAGTTGCTGGCGCCCGCCTGCTGGTCCTTCGACTGGCTGCCGCTGCCGCCCAGGCCCAGCCATCGGGCAAAGCGATTCATCAGGCCGGGTTCGGGAACCACAACAGGAGCAGGGCTGGGCGGAGCCGCCGGAGATCCGGCGCTCGCATGCTGCAGCCTCTGGGGAACGGGCAGGGGTGGCGGCACCAGATGATCCGCCGGCTGGGCGGGCAGCAGCAATCTTCCTGATCCTGCTCCAGGTCCAGGTCCAGGTCCAGCTGCCGCTGCAGTTGACACCACCAGCCAGGAGGCCAGGAGCATGGCCAGCGCCGGTCGCCGTTGGAGAGCCTGGAAGAGAGCGAAAGGAGATGATGGGGTGCAATTAGAGACCAGATTCCGAGTTTTCACTTTCCATAAGCCATAAATCCCCGCCAGACACCAAGCGCTCCTAATTTATCGAGAGCAGGCAATCCGATCCGGTTGCGGACAGAGATGAAAGATGTGATGTGCCTGCCACCGGACCAGGTCGCCGATCCGGTTTATTAGTCGCGGACTCGTGGCCAACATTTTTGCAAATCACGAAAGCCCAGGGAACAGGACGGGAGCCAATACATTTAATTAAATAAACTCTAGAGCCTTTAAGGATTTCAATTTTTATAGTATAATCCATTTTCTCTTTAAATTTACATTTATTTTTATTATCTGAACATTTTTTAAATAAAAAATCAGACAAAAACCCTTCCTAAATAGGTAAGGCACAAGTGCCGATGGCAACTTAAACTCCAAACATTTCTGATATAAGAAATAATAAGTTAATAATGACAACTAATGGTTGTATTACCCAAAAATATATTACAAAAGATTTATTAATAAGTTATTAATTCAATTCCAAGTCATGCATTTTTCAGCCTAGTGACGACTACAACTCTAACCCCATTTCTTCTGAACCAACCGATTTTTTAAAAGTCAAAGTATGCTCAATCTTTTCTTAAAGCAATACATTTTGATTGATATATAGCTTTTTACGATAACGCCATCGTAAGCTGACTTTCAATACTGCGTCTATATATTAAGTATTATATAACGCACACTATTGGTGTTCATCGTCACCACGTGGAAAGTAATCCACAGTGGTTTATATTTAAGATCAAATTAGTTACTAAATTCATTTTAATTTTCCTGACTAAGAAGTTTAAAATTCTATTTTTTAAGATCATTATTATTAAGTAAATATATCAGTCGCCTTGCGCACACTTACGGTGCTCATCGCCACTACGTGACTGGCCATCCACAGTAATTATTATAAATAAGAAATGTGCATTGCTTTTGCAAATATGTTTTGACATATGTATACATTGTATTTGTATTTGTGTTTTGTATATAATTGTAATTTACTTGCATATATATTTTGAAATCAGACGTTCTCTTCATGAGATAATACGCTAAAACTAAGCACAATATATAATATATACATATAATCAGTATATAAAATAAAATGTATGGGCGTTAAGCATATTATTGTTGTAATATCTCTGCTTGTTCCTTTTAAATAAAAATATATTTTTTTTAAGTCAGAGGTTTCTACGTGGGTTTTTTACACTAAAGTGAATCACAATAAATACATTATATGTAGTAAATAATAATTAATAAATATTTCAAGATCTTAGAAATTCCCATGAAGCAGCACAACCTTTGCGAAATGTAAACCTATGACAATAATAAATTAATATCAACATTTACGGTCAACGATAATGGCATTTAAATTGAAAGACTTCCATGAACTGATTACACCGCCAACCGCCGGACAGAACAACAAGCCCGCTGCTGACTAACCCGTAAAACATTAATCGAGATAAAGACCCAATTATCAGATATCAGGTGGGCAGTGGAACACCTATATATATGGCCATAAAAGGCACCTAAAGTTTTCCATTGAAATGCTAAATAGTTTTTAAGAATGCTAGCTAATTGAAATATTTGGAAGATAGTATTATTATTAAGAATAATAGCGTTAAATAAAATATTTAGATTTCGAGGCTTAATATATATACAGAAATAATTTGAAGAATTTTCCAAAATTAAGACTAACTAAAAACTAATATTGAATCACTTTTCTTCCTTACAAAAGATTTAAATAAGCTATATTATATCATGCTTATATAATTTTTAAGATAAATAAGACACTCTGAGCCCGGGGAGAACTTTCCACCCTTGAATTAGTGCCTCCAGAGTGTCTGGCAAATACACTTTGATCGACAGCTCGCTCTTTTATGGTCACAATCCAATCGAATCCGCGGATTGACAGATTTTTCAATTCGCACGGCAGCTTTCTCCGGGCGAGATGATGGGTCGGGGCTGGGTCGGTGGTGGTGGTCACTTGTCCAAATTGCTAATTAGCCAAGGTAAATAGCTGCCGGCTACTGCACTCCTCTACTCGCCAGCCTCCTCTGCCACTTCCTTCCACACACACACACACAGACAGCACACACACACGACCGCAGGCTGAGGGGGAAAAGTATCTGGCAATGACGAGTATGATTTCCTCCCATCTCATGTGCATCTAAACGACAATTTGCCATTATTTACGGCCATCAGCCATTATTTTCAGTCTGATTTATTGCCCGCCAGCTGCACTGCATCCGATCCGATTCGAATGATGATGGGAGCCACCAACACCGCCCCACGCAAGGTGGCTCCGGGTTCAACCAAAAATATTGGTGAAATTGTGGGAAGCTGCGGTTGCGGATGGCTAATCCCTCAAATATTCCAAAAATTGTGGGAACGCAGGGGATTTTTTAATACAAATTTTACAGAAAATAAAAATACAGAGAGGATATTTAGGTTAGAGATGAGCAGAACTTAGCTAGAATGTTCTGTAATATGGCTTTAAACATAGCAATTATTCTCTGCCGAAAGCCCTGGCAGCTGTAGATGATACCCTTCCTTTAGCTTTATTATCTATATTATAATAAATAAATAAATAAAGCATTTAACTGTAAGAAAACGCTAGATTTAGCTAGAACATTTCAAGGTGACAGCACTAATTCTTCCATTCCCTTTTGTGCACATATTCCGTGTGACGGCAGAGGCCGGACAGAGAAATGCACTGACCGTAGGGACCACTGATTTATAGCAAGCTTCCTTAAGGCTTTTATGGAAACATAGACACCTTAAGATAATTCTAGAGAAATTAGTTTATAGACTTATTGTTTTATTGATAAGTGAGCTAAAATAAAAATAAAAATCTTTAAACAATTGGACTTGTTGCTTGTTATTTAATATTAAATAAATGCCTCTTGATACCCTCTTCCCTTCAATTTGATATAAAATACTTCCTCTTTAAGCCTGCTTTTTTTTAGGTTAATATTTCTTTATGGGTTAACCCAGGCATTTCTCCTCCAGTGGGTGACCTAGAGCGGAGCAGCCCCTAGCCAGGCCAGTTCCCAGTTACCACAGTCCCAGTCCCAGTCCCCCAGTGAGCTGAGCCGGCGTCTAATTATGTGAAAATGAGCTCTCATTAATGCGAGTTATCAATAAAGTAAGCAGCCGAAAATGGAGACAGTTGAGAGGGCCAACAATGGGCGTTCACTTTCCCATAATTATTATTATTTTATGTTTTTTATTCAGCGCCTCACTTATTTGGGATACTTCCACGTAGAGTCTGCCACTGCCACTGACTTAGAGACACTGAAGCTGCGGCTCAACGTAATTCAATTATACTTATATATATATATATATATAGAGGAGATATAAGATATATACATATATATATATGGGTATATGTAGGCATCAAAACAAAGGCGATCCGCGGGGGCCACCAAAGCCACTGCTGGAATCCACCGCGTCCACATGGCGATGTCGCTGGCTTGGCAATAAATCGAGGTCGCCGCAATTTGAAAAGAAAGTGAAATTCTGCAACTGTTGGCAAACAACCGAGCAGCTGACAGATGGAGGAGGCGAATCTTACACTGGGATCAAGCAGCTAGAGCCTTGGGAAGGTCATAAAAAAAATTTAATATAATATATTAAATTTATATAAGGAAGTATTTGGGAAATATAGAGGTATTCTAGAGAAGTTCTGCCACAGAAATAGGGTTAAAGTTCTTAGATATTTGTTTGTTTATTTTCTTATATTAATTTTTATACTTATTTATTTATTTATTTATTTTTATTATTTATTTCCAACACTTTTGTAATGAATCCTTTTAAACCAGCTTTGGGCAGAGCGTCGCTCCTTCCATGCCTTTTGTTTTTGTATTCCCGAGAATTGGCCTTTTTTTTTGTGATTTTTTATCTCAAATACCGATTGAGAAATTTTATTCAAACCTTTGATACATTATTGAGCATAGTTTTGACTATGTTCAGTACATTTTTCATGCAAAAATATTAACCCATTAGCCCGCGACAGGACTTCCAACAGGTTGTCTTGAAAAAAAAAAAAACAATTTGCGGTGTTCACTGTAGCTCGGCCGGGAATTATGTAAAAATGAAAAACCATAAATATTTAGTTAAATAATAAACAAATCTTCCCCCCAACATTCTCAGATTTTTATTTTTTTAATTTAAAAATTTTTGGCGGCCATCTAAGGTGTAAACTGTTATTTTCGACTAAAATTTCCGCCATTTTGTGGGTGGGAAACACCCTTAATGTTAAAAAA
>JAEIIU010049630.1:0-70860 GCA_018874675.1 Drosophila baimaii | reverse complement strand
TTTGCATACATTTTACAATATACATGTTATATTTTATCAAAATCTGTTATTAAAAGTAAGAAATTATCTGTAAGGGTATATAAACTTCGGTTCCGCCCGAAGTTAGCTTTTCTGACTTGTTTTTTTTTAGTTTAGCTGTCGCACCGCCTCCAAAGAACATTAAACGTGCATGTAAGGCAATAACTACTATTACGAGTAAGTCAGCGTCTAAGACTGCGACTAGTGGCTGTTGCCTTTGTCTAGTTCAGCTCTTTTTTGTCTGCAGCTTCCTGCAAGTTTTCTGCCCCCTCTCTTCGTCCCATAGATCTCGCGGTGAGGAGGCTAAGCTGGAGATGATGCTGAACTGAAGCTATAGAGCTGGAACTGCCGCTAACGATGTATTTATGCCAAGCGACAAACTGTGGGAACAAATAAAAATTTAGCAAAATGCCAGACACTGGAAGAGCCGAGAAAGAGTGCGAGAAAAACGGGAAGACGGAGCAGAGAGAAGCATCCGATTGTGGGTCGTTACACTCGGAATTAAAGTATCTCTGTGAGGTAGGGAAGTTTGCCTTAAACAAAGATATTATCAGAAAATAATTAAATAATTTCTATAGATTTTTATTCGCTAGCTATGCTATTTAAAGTATTAAATTAAGTTAAATTAATTAGTACCTATAGCTACCTCTCGGATTAGTGAGTTTTTCTACTAATCTGCAAGTGTGTGTCTTAATAATTTCTTTGTTTTTACTTCTTCAAAATGTATCTTTGCCTTCAAACTGAGACTAACTTAACTTGCTATATTTTTCCAAGTGTAAACTGGAACTTGCAACTTGAGGGAAGAATTTTTCGCTGTCATTAATGTCAAAAATATCAAACTGACAATATTGTAAAACTATCGATAATACAATATTTTAAGTTGTCTTGTCCCCCATTTCCCCAGTTTTTTTTAGTTTTGTATTATTTTTTCCACATCCACTTCATGCTCACTTGCTTGACATTTGGATTGCATTCCATTCTGCCCTCCGAACCAAAAGAAACTTTTCAATGCAACGACTTCCTTGCTAAAAACTTTTATCGAACGCAAATTTCTCACTGTCATTTGTTTCGGTTCGGGTTCCGCTTACTATGGAAAAGTAAAAAAAAAATTTGAAAAATTAAATAAAATACAGCACACAAATCGCTCGTCACGTTTTTCGCGCGCATCTTCATCATCATCTTCCGCTCTCTCTCAGCTCTTGCAGTCGCTCCAGCATTTCAAATCCAGCTTTTATTTTTTGTATCTCCTTCCCTTTTGGTTAAACAATTTTTCCTCGTATTATTTGGCTGTCGATTTCGGCGATAGTAAACCCAAAAAAAAAAAACAAGGAGCGAAGTACTCGAATGTGCAATTCCCTTGCCATGAGATATTCGTATATAAAAGATAAATGTGTAGTACAAATAATAACGAAGGCTACAGGGTACCAGGAGAGAAAAAAAAAATTATTTATTAAATGCATGGGCATGCCGTCAACTTTCAGTAATTGAAGAGTAAAATTTTTCCATTAATTAGTGAAGTTAATGTACGGATAAAGCGAAAATTCAATGCTGGGTTTATTATTATATAATATTTTAAATGTGTAAGAAATACAAGCAATCAACAAACATTTCACAGTATTATAAGCATTATTTTGACATTTTATGTACAAGGAATAATATATGTATTTTAATGACTTAAAGTACCAATTTAAGGAAATACAAATTCTGTTAATTTTATATACCATTTATTTGCAGTTGGTTTAAGTCTGTAAAAACTGAGTTAAAAGTTTATTATTTACCTTTTTAAAAATAAACACAAATTTACTGAATTAGCAGAGGTTAGACAACTATTTATTTTATAGACTCCTTTGTTTAAAGTCCTTCTTCTATATTCTCAGCACATGGGTAAACATTTCCCTGACCTAACAGCAAGTATTATTGACCCAAGGAATCCAATCTAAAAAAAAAAACCTGACACTCCCGAGAGTTGCTAGCCCAGATCTAGCCACAGAATATCCAATTCAAGCCAAGTGTATAACAACAAACACGATTTTTCGCCTTGCCAAAAGGTCACAATCCCCCCGATTACCTTCGAAGCATTAAACTGGCAAATGCAAACACCGAAAAACGCTTTTCATTTTACGAGTCCACAGCTTCCTGGAGCTCCACCGCTCCCCAGACCCTCCTACCATATCTCCTATCTCTCGTTGGTTTTCCACTGGGAGGAAGCCTTTTCCTGTTTTTGCCCCGGTCATAATAGTAAAAGCAAATTGCGGCAATTGCATTCATCATTAGGCGCCACTTTTTGGGTGGGTGGGGATGCACGGTCTATAGACAAAAGGTGGTGCTGGTGCTGGTGCTGGTGGTGTTAACCCAAAAAACTCTCTACCCCATAAATGATGTTTTTATGGACGAGCTCACATTCTTGCAATTTACGCCGAGAGTCGAGTCGAGTCGGAGTCGAGGAGTCGAGGAGTCGAGTTGCGTCGGTGATTTGTTGCAGTTATCAGCATTTTTCATTTTCAAAAGCCCTCGCGGTCTGTTAACAGAGACACATCATCAACAAGGCAGCATTCGCCAGCGGAATGGTAACTACACTGGGATAAATGGGGTATTACTTTAGTTTAAATTAATATTTGATGCCATGTTACCAGGTTAAACATATCTTATAGTACCTTGGAAAAAAATATGGAGATAATCCAATAATATTTAAGGAAAACTATGCCTAGAAATTATTCTTTTGATTCCCTTGCAAAATATTTATATAAAGACACTTAAAAATCCTTAGTTTCTTTTATTATTTTATTCAAAACTAAAGAAAATATATTTGAATTAGTAGAGAGGACAACAAGGTTATTTTTAGGCTAAGGTCCATTGTCTACCCTATATTAGATACCCTAAAATCCCTTTCTCATTACAATTCTAGTCCCAAAATATCACTTAATGATTCCGAATTTCGGTCAGTGTATTTTAAGACCCAGCCACACCCCCCAGAGTCATCTCCCCCATTGTGTGTGGGTGAGTGGGTGCCATAAGTCAGATTTATGTGTGCAAAATAGTTGCTTGGATGTTTCGCTTTCGGTTTGTCTCCATGCACTTTACCCTTCTCCAAGGGGGCTGGGCGTTGGGGAGGGGCGTGTCAGAGCCTAGTTATACTTGTGTGCCGCCGCTGATGCTGCTGCTGATGTGTAATATGATTTGTGGGCTTTGTTTAAAAGTTTTACTCCAAGGCGCTGTTTGTTATGCCTGGCCAGAGGTTGACATTCTCTCTCATGTGACAAAAGAAAAATGGCTAACTAAGCTTCAAGAATGCGTCAAGTACTTTGTATTTAACGGGAGGGTGGGGCAGAAAGGAGTGCGGCAACAGATTTGATTTCACAGATAAAGCTGGCTTTTTTTTGGGAGTGAAAAAGTAGATGTGTGTGAAATATTATTCGGGAAGAGCATGTGATGAATATATAGGAATGTGATGGGTGAGGTGAATTTGGCAGAGTTATGAGCTTGGAATTAGATCTTCAAATGCTAAATTTGATTTTAAAATATATATATTTATATATATAAATTTAAGTAAAGAAAATTCCTTTTAAAGAATATGTAGGTTTTATTATTGAAACTTTAAACTATCCAAAAAGCAAGTAGCTAAAGTTTAGTTCTTAGATTTGTGGTTATAGAAAATTGAATTTCCTATAAAATATATTGACAATATTATTTTTAATGCAAATAAGAGAATATCCCATATTCTTCTAGGCTTAAAAATGTATCTTCGACCTTCTAAGAACTTTCATTGTATTACTCTCTGTAATTTTATTTATTTTCTTCCGTTTTCAATACTTAACTAAAGATACACCCCATGCGACCTCCTCTTAATCTGAAAATTCCACAAAAAAACACCCAAAAGTATCTAAAAAGAGTAAAAGAAGGTAACCTGCAGTCATTTAACCCCAAACGATTTGTTAAAACATTAAATAAAATTACTGAAATTACATCAAAGAAGAGCCTATCGGATACAAAATCTTTCAAATTATAGGGAGCCCGTAAGAGCGAGGGGCCGACATGGAGATGGGAGCCATTAAATGAAAGATATTTCGCGCCGACGCCGCCAAGAATGAGATGATGGCAAAAGCGTTGAAAATATTTCACAATAAGTGCATAAATCACAATTTGTTCGCTGGCAGGTATTGCAGAGATATCAGATAAGATGCACTTACCCGCCGAGGGAAATAATCCAATCGAAATTGCGCGGCTCTTCACAGCCTGCGAGGAGGAGGAGGATGGTTAAAAAATAGAAACACTTTCCAAATTTTTATTTATCTCTCGATTTCGGCCCGTGGCTTCTTGAGCTATTCAAATGCATTTCACTTGCGGGCGCTCAAAATAAACACTTCATTATTAGAAACACATGCAACGCATTTTTAGCAGGGGGCAAAAAAACACCAAAGGGTTGTTGTGTGTTGTGTGTGTTGCGTTGCTCTTGTTATTTTGGTTGATTTTCTCTGGTTGTTGTTGTTGTTGGTGCTTTTGGCCCCGCCTTGAGGGCGATTATTTTAAAAATATACAATATTTTTCCTTCTCTATTTTTTCACATCACTGCACTTTAGCATTCTGCTGCTGTTGTTGTTTTCCTTTTATTTCGATTTTTGCACACGCAACGGAAATGCTATATGGAAAAGATGCAAATGTACCGTTACAGCTGGCTGGGGGAATGGGGAGCGGGATGTCGAAATGAAAAGGAAAACGCAGAGAGAGAGAGAGAGAGAGAGAGAGAGAGCTCCAAAAATAACTTTAAAGGGAGCCCAGTTGGGGGGGGGGGGAGTTTAATGTAAGCAAAAGACGAAGTCACACCGCAAAGAAATATGACTTATTTAATTAAATATTTAGTTGAGATATTAAATATATATTTATAGATATTTTAAATTGAGTATTAACGAAGAAAAATATTCAAAAAAATATAAAAATTTACATTATCTTTGAGTTTTCCATACAAATTCATAATGAATTTAGATATGAACCCCTTTTAGATACAAATGAATTAGAAAAAGTTAACCAAATGTGTTAAATAAGCATTTTTAGTCATTAAGACCAATGAAATTTAAATTAAACACTATTATTTATATTATATAGTATAGTTTTCATTTATGATGTTTATTCTTTTCATTATTTTTAATATTTTCTCTGTGCAGCGAAATTGTATTCATGGGCTATATGTTTTCTTTTCAATCCGCACCGTTCCCCCAATTTTCCGCTACTTCTTCCATTTTACACGCACATTTTTATTCCTTTATACGGAATGCACTTTTTGGCACTCTTTCGTTTTCAATGAAAATAGCTTTTCTTCCGCGTTTTTCCGCCTTTTCGAAGCTTCACGTTCGCGCGTTTAAATCCAACTGAATGGACGTTGGAAATAAACCGGCGATCATCGACGCTGCGATGCTGATCCTCAGTTGTGGTTGTACAGCTATGCCCAGATAATTAGCAACCACAGAGGGTTTAAGAGATACCACATTTTTAATTAAATAAATAATATAATATATAAAGAGAGCTTACAAAGATCTGTGTGTGTGATCTGACATATAGTGTCCATAAACAACCTTGAGTTGGCTAAACGCTTCATTACAAAATTAAAGTTGTCAATTAATACAATTGACTTTCAAACATAATATATAAATATAAATAGGGATTAAAAAATTCCCTTTTAGATAATTAAATTGGAATATTATTAAACAAAAAGAGTTTTACAAAAATAAATACATTTTTTTTTTTTAATTGTTGCAAAGGTAAATACGTTTTGCAATGGTACACAAGTATGTTTGCACGTACATTTATAAATATAGCATCGGGCTCTTGTATTTGATGACATTTTCCTGCTACATACACATATATAAAGGTCCAAGTTTAATTTTCTTTACCTTAATTAATTATTTTATATTTTAAGCATATTAAAAAGTTAAATTACATACATAAGACCAATTTTATCAAACGTTCAAATATGATTATAAATATTTTAATGGCTTCTTAGTTTTTCAATCTGCAAGTAAGATGTTGACTTGAGGACTGTAATTTGGAAAATTCCATTATTTTTTGCTGTACTAAAAATCTTCCCTTGACTGTATGTGAATCTTGGAGATAGAGTCTTCTGCCGGAAGAGAGAAAGAGAATGGTGGTGAGAGCGAGTGACTTTTTGTTGTTATTCTTGTTTTCCACTGCACGTGCTATAAAATGATGAGAGAGAGAGTAGTAGGATCGAGAGAGCGGGAGAGCCGTTCATTTCTGATGAATGAAAAAAGCCGGTAAATGAACACTTCCATATGTTTTGTTTATGTTTTGAATGAACAACCGGCTTTTGCAAGGGATCTCTCTTTTAGGCACTGATAAGGTGATGATAAATGGAAAGTGATACAAAAAGAATATGCAAAATGGCTGATTATTATTATGATTATTAATTTGTTTTTTATAAGAAGATAAGAAAAAATTAATTGTTAGTGATAATAAAAGCAAACAATTATTACAAAATATTAATCTTACGATGTTTAAATTTAATAAAATAAATAATAATTTAAACAAATATTTTATATGATCATTTAATGGTTTATTTAAATTTGAGACTCTTGGGAAGTGATTTCAAATGATTTTCTGAACATTGATGACCTGAGCACCGTTGTGATCCCATAAATCAAACTGATATTTGCCCATACATATGTTTGTTCTCACGCTGAGTCCGGGAGTCCGGACCTGATACCGTTATTCTTATCGTAAGCAACCTTGAAACATTTGCGGGAATATGCGGTCAGCTGTTGGTCATTAGCCACATGATGAGGCGAAAATGGCGCCATTAAAAAAGGCTTTTGTAAAAAGTTGTCATCCCACCGAAATGTGCAAGTGAAGATGACAGAATGAGAGAGAGAAAGAGAAAAGATCGGCAAGTGCACTAAAATGCGTTAATAATGGGGGGAAAAATGAAAGAAGAATACAAAAAATGTGACCCACAGACGACGAATGTCATGGATCGGAGAACCAGTTTCCCGAGTTGAAAATGTGTGACAATTATGAAAGGCGATCGACGGCGAGATATTGATGGCGGGGAATAACAAAAGCGAGATATATATATGGCCATATATAGAGAGGGGCAAAGAGGCAAAGAGACAAAGCCGCCACCGACAAACAGAAAGCTCTTAGATAATCATCTCTTTGAAAGCGCTGACAAAACAAGCGCAAAAATGGTAAAAATGGTAAAAAAAGCCGCTCAGGGCAGGGGAAATGAAAACAAATAAATAAGAATTCTTTTCAAGCGTAACGGAAGTCGTTGAGAGCTAAATGGTCAGCGGTGAGCAGTGAGCAATGATTAAGAACGGGCTAACAAGCTGGCCACCGGATGCTTAAGCCGGCTAAATTGTGGGGCTTATAACTGAAATTCGGAAGGCACTTCCATCCAGACATAATATGGGATTATTTTTTTATTTTTACCAAGCCCCCTAAATGGGTTCAATGTCTATTTTTGGAGATCTATATTTGGAAGTGTTAAGATGTTATTAACCTGATGAAAGGTGCTTTCGGTGGGTACGTTTATCGATTTAAATAAATTATTATTTTTGAGGATTCGAAGCGTAAATAAACTTACAACTGTCAGTTTTTGAGTAAGCTCTTCAGAAAAAGGTTGTTCCACATAAAAAGGCCTTATTTCTTAGTGTGCCCAGAGCATACTTATATTTATCAGCCTTCTATAGTGTGGCCATACTTATTTTAAGAAGCCTGCTACAGTATAAATTTAAGTAAAAATCATTGAGTAAATATTGTATTCTAATAAGTATGTATATATTTACTTAAAAGTATATTATAAAATAAAATAACAGCTAAAATTAAATGTCATTCCCTAATCTATTAGAAGATATTTTTCGGCTTTGATCATAGCTTATTTTAAGCGAAAAAAACACACCTAAAACAATAAATATCAGCAGAATATTTAATCAACATTTAAAAAAATATACATACCAAAGTCCCGTTCTGGTTTAGCCTCTCATCGCGACTAATTTTCTATTAATATTAAACATATACGAAATCCGCGCCTCTATCCAAATAATTAGACATATTTATGTGTTCATAAATATTTCAGATATGATTCCCATTTTCTCCAATTCTTTGGCTCCTCTAAAATATATGGAAATATATCTTTTAATCCAGTTTTGCTCAAAATCAGGGCTGCGGCAGCTTTTAATTAAAATGCGATAAAAGTGAGAAAATTCGTTGCGGTTTGTCTAAATGGGCACCACCATCGGCACCCAACCAGAGAGAGAGAAAAGGCAATCAAAAGCCCCCCAAAAGAAACCCAGATTCGGAATAACTATGAGTGTGTGGTGTGGATAGGGAAAAATCAACGATTTCTTATCCCGCTTTTCGGTGCGCACTTATTTATGTAAATCTTGTCGTCGTCGTCATCGAAAAATCGTCGTCCCAGTGGGCAAACAACTAAAATGCATTTGTGGAGCAAAACCAAAAAGAAAAAATACAAAAAATATAAAAAAAAATAAAACCAATCGAAGCCAATCCAATTCGGATCCCAGCCAAGCCAATTCAATCCAATCCGATTCCGATTCCGAATCCGATGGCCACTCGAGACGATGAAGGCGAAGCCTATTGAATAATTTTCGATTCGATTTTCGTTACAAATACTATTTGAATACCACACTCTTTCCCCGGGCGCCCCCTCCCTGCCTGCTGCTGCTCCTACTGCCATTCATGGCTTAATCACTTGGTTACTTGATTTTCCACTTAATGACGGATTATGTGTAAATGTTTGCCAAAGTCTCAAAAAGGAAGCGAAAAGGTATTGAATTACTGTGAACATTTGGTGTGGAATGTCTGGCTGTGAGAAATGGTCAGCTAAAGATATATTTGTGTTAGTACAGATCCATTAATCATTTGGGTTTTTGCTTATTGTGCCTTGGAAAATGGAGCCTTGTCTGGGAATTTATTATTAAAAATTTCTAAATAAATAAAACAGGCAGTAACAAGTTTCACTTAAATTTCTGTAATATTTAAACTGGCCCTTAATCTGCCCTTAAATTCCTCTGCTTACTCGACTTAATTTTCGTTTTTTCCTTGCCTTAAATGTAATTAATTTTTTAACGATGCACGTTTTTAATTGAAATAATCAAAATATATTGACTTTTTAAATGAGAATGAGCTTATGGTGCCGTTTAAAGACCAGTTCAGCAAGCAAGTCAGCAGAAAGTGAGCCAAATACGGGAGGAGATGAAGCTGAAAAAAAACTCATAAAACCGCCAAACGCAGCACGTGATAAACGCACTTAACAGGTAACACCCATTTAGGCGAATGATGAATTAACGCTGGAAAGAAAAGAAAGACAGAGATGAAGATGGAAAAAATGTGAAAAATTCAGAGGGGGAAAGACAAAACTTCTTTTTTTTTGTGGAGCCAAGATGCAAGCAACACGAACAGAGGGGAATGAATTAACAGCATCTGGAGGAACAGAAGCAAGTGAAGAGCAAGAAAAACCATTTAAACTAAGGCAATAAATTGAAAACATTAAAAACTTCAATTTTTATGCTCAAATGTTATAGAAGAAATTATGTATTTTCGATATTTAATTAAGGAATAACTATTACTCAGTATTATAGCTTTTAATCATGTGGAAAAGCTGAGAAACAATCTTCTGATAGTCTAAAAAAAAAGACTATTAAGAGTTGACTCAATCCCTGATAAAAAAAATATGTAAATAGGATATATAATATATAAATAGTATACTGTTTAATAGAATATTCTCTAATGAATATTTAATTAATACACAAAACATTTTCAAGCAACATGAACCACATTTCCAGCCACATTTAAAAGTAAGAAAATCTTCTAGATCCCAAAAACCAAAAGTAACCAAAATCAGGTGGCAACAAAAGAAGCTGGCTCAAACAGCAGCAGCAGCAGCAACACGAGATGCGGCTGTTGCCACGCTTCTCAAAGTGCTCCCAAGCCGCTGCTTCCCATCACTTTTGGCCACATCCCCACACACTGACCCGGCCCCCCCTCCATCCATCCATTCATCCATCCATCCGAACCCCAACCGAACCGAAATGTGTATGAGAGCCGTTTAGAATCGCAGCGGCGGCGGTTACTGGGGAGAATCGAAAGCCAACTGGGAGGAGTGGCTCTCGGGGGACAGTTAATAAACTTCTGGCAGGGCCAAGGCCCCCAAAAACTTGGTCTAAAAGCGAGAGGCGAGAAAGTTGAGAAGCGCACAGAAATTAGTTGGAAAGACGTGCGTAAAGGTGTGCTGCGGACAGTTCCGCTTCAAACCGAAAAACCAGGGGGATCCAATGTGGTTCGGTCTCGGGATACTCGTCAGCCAGTCACTCAGTTTAGCCCCACTTCAGACTTGGCACAGAGAGAAATTGTACTAGAAAATATAGGAAATAAAATAAAGGAAAATGAATAGGATAGAGTTTATATTTTATTTACTTTTTCAGAACTCTCTTTGGTACAAGATGCTGTCTATTTAATTATATATATAATTAAAGAAGTAATATAGAAGGAAGGGAAATAAAGTTCTTTGATCTATAAAGACATATAGAAACTAATTACCAATATCTACAAAAATTTCTTTCTCTGCACCCTCTCTCTGTTCGTTATTCATTAAAACTGACGCATCCGCTTCCAAACAAAAAACTTTTTTGACAAAACAGACAAAAAACAAAAATGTGAAATGCTTTTGCCTGCATTTTGGCCACGAGTCCGATAAAAGTGTCAGTTGCAAAAGTTTGGCCAACCTAAGAGCATCTGGCCAACAAATACAACAATTAAAAGGGTATTTAAAAGTGCAAAAGGAGTATTTTTTGTGGGGAGTGGTTGGGGGGTTGGGGGGAACAGTGTGCAGAGTATGAGCCTTCATTTAAGCGAGACAAATGGTTGGCAGGCAAAATGGAGGTCAGCCAGGTCGGTTTGATTGGCTAAAAGTTTTCCAAACTAGGTGAAAATATTAGCAAGTATCCATTTTAATTTATATATCAAGTTTGGTGAAAATTGGAGCAGATGAAGAGAGAGATATACAAGTTTTTTGGGGGTTCAGAGAATATTTTTATTGGAATAAAAGCTTATGGTTTGAAAGTTTTGGTTGCTACGAGGAAGGGAAATATATATATTAGGAAATATGTTTAATAAATAAACAATCAGTTTGTTGACAATAAAATAAGGTAAAGGTTGTTAAAAGATTTATTATTTATACAAAAAAGAAATTGATTACTTAGTCTGGTACAACATTTTCTTAGGAATATCTTCCCTTAACTAAATCATAAAGTTTAAAACCTTGTAAGTTTTAGAAATTAATTTACTTAAATAATAAAAATATTTTAAAACCGCCAGGAATTATAAAATCTCATTATATCCCCAAATTCATCAAAAAAACCCTTTGCCAAAAACATAAAAATGTGCATCCACTTAAAAAGTTTTAAAGGCTGGGCCTCATCCACAACACAAACATCAAGAGCAAGCGGCAACCGGCGGTCATTTGGCAAAGGTCAACGACTACTTGCCGAAAAAAATCATAAAAAATTCTAAAACTCAAACACTTTAATCCAGAATAAAAAAGAACCAAACTGAGCACCAAAAGCCTCTAGTGGCTAGCTCATTATTGATTTTTTTAAGTTACAAAAAAAACACAACAAAAATATACGAACAAATCGCTGAAAATAACTTATTAAAATTAACTACAGCTTGTGTTTTTTTTTCTGTCTGCTTGTTAGTGCTCTGTCTATATTAATAATTAACAAATTGTGCGTTGATTAAAAACATCATTAATTAAATATGTATCGGGCCATATGCCAGCTTCCAGCCAGCTTCTCTTCGTCTCCTTCCATTTTGTCTTTCCCCTCGCTGTTTGACACGAAATTAACGCGTTTTTCATTTGTCATTAAAAATGAATTTCAACACTCAACAGTTTCGAGCTTTGAGCTGGGAAGAGTTCATTCGATTTAGTTGGGAACTTGTTTTGAAGGGGTTTCGTTGGGATTAGTGGTTGGAATTTAAACTAGGATGTGCTAGGAATGTGTATAAATATATATATTTACTATTATAACTTTCAGAGTAGCAAATAAATGGATTATGTTATTTTAAATACCTTCAGGAGAATGGAAATATTTTTTTAAGCAATCTTGAAGCATTTTTTTTCTTAAAGTGTTAAAGAGTATAATAAATTTATATTTTTGCAAAGAAGCTAGGGAAATCCTGTATATATAACATTTATCAGTAAATTCAGAAGAGTACACAAATTTTGTTTAAAAAAATTAAATAGTATTTAAAAAAGAGTATTAAAAACTCTGTTTAGATGTTATAAAGTTTCTTTTTTTCATCACGTTTTTTCCCAACTTTTCTGCCTGTCAACGCTGGGCGACAATTTAGTAATTTAAATTGATTTATTTAACTAGAAATAAATAAACCTTGCGGGCCACATATCGCTGTCAGACTCCTTCCTCTTTTTTCTTGCTTTTTTTCACTCTTCAGTCGGCAGAACTCTGTGGGTCACGCTAATTAAATTTAATTTGCTATTGATTAAACGTATTTATTTCAATGTTTTCGGGTTTTTCGGTTCTTTTTTTCAGGTAGTTTTGACAGCCCTGCCAGGCATCTCTTTCCGTCTCCTCTACCTGACACGTTGAATTATTAATTGTATGATTGATTGTTGTGCGCGACGTGTGGTCCACGGGCCTCCCCTTGTGCCCCCTCGGAATTCCGTCCCGCGCTTGTTTCGCATTAGCAGCAAGTGGCTTGGAGAGCAGCTGCTCCGCGGGGAGCTAACTACTCGATGAGGAGCTTTTTTATATATTTTTTGTGTGTGTCGGCCCATTTGGGCGTGAGAATCGCTTTTTCCTGTGGCCCCTTTTAGCGGGATTCTTTTCTCGCTTCTTTAACAATTGTTTTCTTCAATGAAGTGGCTTGATTAGCCGGTCGGTTGCCGCCGCGTCAATATTAATGTAATTTGTTGGGTCCAAAGAGAGCTCCGAAAATATTCTAAGAAACTTTGTTTAGTGATTGGCAGTCACCCGAAATTTAACTTTTTGAAAGTTTAATAGGAACCTATTTAGTTGTTCATATACTACAAATTGTCGGTAAATATTTTATATATACATTTTTCTAAAAAATATTAGTTTAATGTTCAATAAAAGTAGAGACATGTAGGAATAGTGTAAAACTTATTGGTAGCTTTCGAAATATTATTGAAGGAATTTTAAACTTCATTATATTAAAACTTGATGTTATATCAATTAAGTGAATACACATTAATGCGTAAATATTAAGCTTAATTGTTATGATGTTAATTTAGAAATTTCGGCACTTGAGATAAGTCTAGTATACATCGCTTTTTCTTAAAAATTAATTAATTTTTAAGAAAAAGCGCTGTATACTGTATTTTTCTAGTTAACAGATAACGTTCTTAACATAATTTTCTATCTGAATTATATTTGTAAAATAGTTGTATTTACGGAAATATTGTTTTCTTTTTATTTCACATTGACCTCGAGCCGACAAAAACCATCTATACATAATTAGAAAGGTCACAAAATTACATATTTACAGAAGAAGTACAGAAGTACATACACAACTCTTATGAGTATGTGCGTGTAATTTTGACCGTCTCTCCGTCTTTATATTAATTAAACTTTATTGCCATGTAACTCAAGAAATAATTTGTAATTCTTTTTATTCTACATTTAAAATCTACATACTTATTACAGATATTGTACACAGCATCTTTTACATGGAATTTAACAAGGACTCTAAGGTGTGTAGTACACACTGTGTACCCAATGTTTGAGCACATTTGACTTTACTCTTATATAGGTGGCGCCACGAACTTTATTTTACATATTTTCAGTCTAAAGCCTAGATGGCGCTAGTGCTTGCTGACAAAGGGTAGCTGCTATAACAGATATATAATAATATTTTTTCCCGTAAGGATTTTTGATTAGAAAATGGATAAAAATACGGAAATTTACAAATTAAAATTCTGAATTAAATAAGTTATACTATACAAAATATACCTTATTTGATTTACCAACACAAAAATTCAAAGAGCTTATAGAACCAAGAACTAGTTTAGTTTCCATTTATTGTTTAATTTTGATAAAAACGGATAATTCTAAGCAAAAAATTTTAAATTTTAAATACAAAAAAAGGAATGATAACATATTAATCCCAATCCCAATGAAATCGATTATTTTAATCAAGAATGTCATTCGCAAGCTCAGATTTCTGAAAGAATCATTACTAAATTATTTATTTTTCATTCTTGCCTATCTTTCCCGATCAATTTTCATTTGGAATCCTTCCAGGAAGTCCCAGCCATTCGTTCGATTCGCCTTTTCCCAACAAGTCTTTCCCAATGTAATTGAGCTTACCTGTTAAATGAGCTAATTTATTCTGAATTTCAATGAATTTTAATTTTGCACATTGTTCGCCCGCCATTCGGCCACGTGTTCCACGCATTTACCTTCAATGCATTCGCATTCGCGTTCCCTTGGAGGCCCAAACATAATAATACAATACTCTGGCCCTAGTCCGACGAAAATCAATTAAAAATAATAACAACATCCCAGGCTAATGTTTGCTGTTTGCTGGCTATTTTCGTTAAGTAACGGCCAGCGAAATGGAAATGGAAAATTCCTGACCAAATGCAAAACCAAGTGAAATTCGACCCAGCGTTGCGTAAAAGGTAATTCACGATTATATTTTTAGACGAGAATGGCAAACAAATAGCAAACGAAAATAATTAAACAAATTGCATGATTTTTAATAATTTATACGGTCCAGCGAGGAATATGCAAGTTCATGCGGCAAATCAGGCGAGAATCTGGGTAATTAGCATAAAATTTTTGGGAAGCCGGGTTCTACAAAATAATGCATCTGCATTTCCGCCTCGTTACACTTAACAAGACTATAATCATAAATACGGATTAAGAATAATTTGCAATCACAATTTGTTCACAATGAACCAGGGGATTTTATAGACTGTGATTGCTTCTAGCTAAAAGGTGGTTCTTTGAACTGTCTCTGTTGGTTTTATTTGAGTAAGAAAAGCTTTGAATTAAAATACATTGTTAATACAAATATATTTTATTTACATATGTTAAACATCAAACAATCAAAATCTAGACAAATAAACCATTAATTAAAATGTTTACCAGACAGAATATAAACAAATGTATTTGATCTAAGTATCTTAAATATTTATATTTAAAATTCAAAGGTTTTTTTACTCAAATAAAAGCAACAGAGCAAAGAACATTCTTTAGCTAGAGAATAATATATAGTATTTTTATTCTTGAAGTGTGATTTTATTTAATGGATTAAGCTTAGGCCAACTTCATTAACGTTATCCAAGAACAATTCCTGTTGCCAAGTCAGCAAAACTAATGTACCTTTTCAATATAATACGGTGCCTTTGTTCCTGTGCCTGCAGGGCTAGAAGCGTCACCTCTACGCCCTCCTTTCACTCTTCATTATAATGTTTTCCTATTGTCCAGTTCAGGGAGTACACTAAGAATAAAAAATGCTCTTAGCTTCAGAAGAGGAGCAGATTTAAATATGGGTGACAAATAGCATTACTTTAAATGCTGGAAAACAATGTAAACAACACTACCTAGTCATTACCTAAACCATATTTATTGTACAAAACTAAAGGTTCCATAAACTATTTTCTAAAAGAGAATACATTTTCGACAGTAAAGATTTTAAATCATAATAATCATAATAATATAAATTAGGACTGTTGAGTATTTCTTGTTGAGTATTATTTACATTTAAAGCTAATTACAATATGGGAAAAAATATACAGAAACAAACATTAGCTTTAAAAGTTCGAATTTTAATTTATTTAAGAAGCACAATTAAATGATCTTTATAAATACAAAAATACAAAAATTATCTGTCTAGTTGTTCTGTCATATAGACAAGCCCTGAATTACCTTTATAAAATTAAGTGCAACTAAAACCTCAAGCTGTCTAACGTTTAAAGTTAATAAAAAATATTTAACAGACTAAAATTATAATTTATTAGCTTCCTTTACTATTATTTTCTTACGAGTGTAATTGTAATGATTTAAATTTCAACAGTTAGTATTTGTGCATTTGTGGGCGGCAGGTGTAGGAGCCCTGGGGCTGCTTACTCCGGACGCCCGAGAAGCTCCTTGTTAATGCAACTAATTAGCCCGTTGCTAGGAGCTATTTCTAGTATCTGAACTTAACACTGCAGAACACCGATTGGGGTATCCAATTATTATTTGTGCCAAGTGGGCGAGGATTTAATTACTTGCTCTCAATTTTCCGAAGCAAACTGAGCTCCGCTTGGGTATTTATTCAGAATTCCCATGAGTTTAAAGTCAAAACAATTACCAATAATTAGATGAGGCTTCTAATTAAATTTCACTGAAGGAAGCTAATGCTTAAAAAATAATTTAAGGTGATAAATGCATTCCGTATTGATTGGATTATTAGCTCTTATCATTTGGTTCTCTTGGCTTAAGGACATTTGTAATTTGTACATGATTTCGAACTTACCTTTCAAACGATTTTTCAACAGCCAATATAAGCCATCAATTTATGCCCCACAGAGAGCGTGAAGTTAAGTGGGATAGGCCGAGGAGTTAGCTGTGGATAAATTGATGGCTGGTGACCATATTTCATATCGATAGCTGCGAAAGCTGCTTCATTTATTATGCGCGGAAAAATGTTTTCCCGCCGCCGCCGCCCACTAAAATCCACAAAAAAAAAACCCCGCAACCTGAACCGAAAAATTTCAAAGGTCACTGGCTCAGATGGTTTTTTTTTTTCTTCCTTTTTTTACGGCCTAGAAGGAATTGGCCCTGCCCGCCGCCTCTGACAGCTTCTGGCTTGTGTAAGAGGCAATGCATGTTGCCCTGTCAAACGCTCCGTTGAACTTCGCTTCACTTTGCAGGAGGCGCTGAAAGTGGCTTCCTCTCGGCGACGACGGCGGCGGCTTCCATTCGGACACCTTTGCCGGGACTTAACGGCGCGTTTACGGCACAAATGCCGGCATGTCTGGCCCGGAAGTGGGAGAAATGGGAGCGGCTCCAAGGATCATTAGGCAGTGTCAACAAGCGGATTGCCGGATTGGCTGCTATCCAAAAAACACGCATGGAAATTACTCTTTTATGGAATCGTATTTTTTATTTTTATTTTTATTCATATTTTTTTTGGGGCTTTATTGATTTTTAGAAAATTATGCTTACGCGCTAACTACTAACAAATTGTCCCATTAACTAACGTAAATGTAATTAACCATTTTCTCATGTGTATGACTCATAATTCAATACATATTACAATGTTTTCATATTATTCTCGTTTTCGGTACTGGTTGTGTAGTTGCTAGTAAATGCGGAAATTTGAAATTGGTTTGATCAACACTCGTATTCTGCTTCCGGTCTCTGTTTGTCGGTAATTAACTGTAGGTTTAATTGTAGTTAATTAGTCTATTAGTTGGTTTCCACGTGTGTTTTGTTTTCGCCATAGTGGCCTTTAATTTAATGATAGAATTACAGAGTATTTAGTATGTACAAAATTATGTTACAGTTTTTTTTGTTCTCTTTTCCCTCGCTTAATTTCACCAAAGTTAGTTATGATTTTTCTCCTATTAAATTTTCTACTCTGCTCTGGCAAACTTTTGTGGCTGCGCGCGGGTTGGGTGGCAGATTTCAGCCTCGGTTTCCCGGGTTTTTTTAGGTGCCACCTGGTCGGTGGAATCGGACACGTTCCCCCTTTTTTTTTTTTTGGTGGCGCACAAAAGTTGCAACGTTCAACATTTTCTGTGGGGGGGAGAGGGAAAATTTCAGGATAGTTTGGCTCAACTTACGTGCTACAGAGTTAACGCCGTATTTATACAGGGTCTTTAACTAATTTATAGCAAGTTTTATAAACTCTTTTTCGTTTTAGTATGCTTAATTTAAACATATATATATATATATATATTTTTAATAGAATTATTCTTTGATTTATCAGTTGGTTCAGTTGAAAAATTCTGGCGAAAGTGTACTTGGAAGGAAGAGAAAGATTTTGGGGAAAGTTGAAACAGGGAACAATTTTAGAAAGATTTGTTCGAAGGATTCATTAGGGAAAGTATGGAAAAGTTATTTTAGAAATTAGTTTGGAGTTTAGTTAAGAATTTAGTTAAAGATTTAGTAGAGAATTTGTTTGCGAATTTAGTTAAGAAATTAGTTTAGAATTAAGTTTGGAATTAAGTTTGGAATTAAGTTTGGAAATTAGTGAAGTATTTGGTTCAGAATTTTGTTTGGAATTTAGTTAGGAACTTAGCTAAGAATTCTGCTAAGAATTTAGCTTAGAATTCAGGTAAGAATTTAGTTTAGAATGTGGTTGAGAATTTATTTTAGAATTTAGTAGAGAATTTAGTGAAGAATTTAGTGAAGAATTTGGTGAAGAATTTAGTGAAGAATTTAGTGAAAGAAATTTGGAAAAGTCATAGCAGAAAGTTAGGATGGAAAGATGTACCAAAGACTTTAAAAAGTTCCTTTTTTTTTAGAGAGCTCCACCTTTATCTTAGCCCCTCAGTATCCTATGTATGTGTGAGAAAACATCTAAAATCTTAGTATTAGTCTTAAATTTCACTGTTTAGCCACATGTACATACAATTAACCCTAACCAGACACACGAATACACACAAAACACCTGTTTTCGGCTTGGAGACCACCTCTGAAACATCATTTTAACTACAACTTAACTATTTTTATTTTTATAATACAACTTTCTCGACATCCGGCTGGGACATTAACCCACTGACACCCGCACTGACACCGACACTGCCACTGCCTGGGCCACCGCCAGGACCGGCCCCACTGCCAGTTGCAACCACTGCCAGGACACTGCCGCCGCCCAGGGATGATGACGCTGCTCCTCCTCCTCCTCCTCCTCCTCCTCCTCCCGTTGGCGATAATGATGACACTCCTCCGGGTCCTCCGCCTCCACCATCCAATGGTAGCTGCTTGGCTTTCGCCTTATCGTGCACGTACATGGCGGCCAGAGCATTGAAACGTGGACCCCAGTTCTGCAGATAGTTAAAGTCTTGATTCTCATCATCAGTGCCTGGAATTGGACAAGTGGGAGTAGAGGGGCGAGTTAGAGGATTTTCTTTTGAAAAGTGCCAGCAAAGTAGTTGTGGGAAATAAGCAGGGTTCCCAAGGCATTCAACCTCGTAAATAAATCCATGAAATACCCCATTTCAATGGTTTTTTAAGAGTTAAAATATTAAATAAAATTAAGGGGATATGTTTACCTTGTAGACTTAAAAAATAAATTATATTTCTAATAAAAAATAAGTAAATTATGCGATTGACTCCCACCTGAGGCCAGCGAACTCAGCGACTCGGCTATGCTGCCGCTGCCCTCGAAGGTAAAGTTCCGCAGGTCATCGAAGGGCGGCGCATTGGGATCCTTGTCGATGCGCTGCTTGCGCTCCTCCATCAGATAGGCCACATTGAGCTCCTGGCCGGGTGGCAGCAGCGTCATCACGGGATCTAAGTGCAAACAACCGATGCCCAATTACTTGGCCAGTTCCCAGGCACACATTTCCCTGGCTGTTTACTCACAGATTATGGGCATCTTGCAGGCGGCAATGTCCGGCGGTCCACCCTGGGCGCTGATTGGTATTTGCAGTGGCGTTATGTCAAAGGCCGTCATGTCATCCTCGCCGCCGCCCTCGTCCTCGTAGCTGATGACCGTTTCGCGGACATCCTTTTCGGGACCAGAGCGTTTCTTCTTTTTGGTTGTCTTGCGTTTGCGGCTATAGAGCACGAAGATCAGGGCCAGGACTGGGGGGTGAGACAATGGGGAAGGGTATAGTTTAATTAATTAATAATAGGAAAAGTTATTTAAAAAATGTACGAGTGTTATTTGCCTCTTAACTATTTATTTAATATTTTTTTTCATCTACTCTTAATGTTTTCCTGAATTTCTTCTACAGTTTTTTGTGTGGCATTCTTTCCCCAATTGTTTCCCTAAGTAGTACACATTTTTGTGTCCTTTTTGACATTATTAAAATCTTTTTTTTTGCCCCAGCCAAGCACGGTGTGTTTATTTTTTCAACAAAGAAGATACAAAAAAAAAAAAACAGTAGAAATTGTGTAACAAATACCTAAGCGAGGCTGGAGTCTGTTGGTTGTCTGTTAACTGTCGGAGCCATAACAACAACTTCATTTGCGTTTAATGAAGGTAATTAAATGTAGAAAAAAACACCGTTGTCCTGTTTTTCTTTTCCGTTTTCCTCACTTTTTCCAGAGACTATAAACCCACCGAGTGAAGGAGAGAATACTCTAAAAAAAATGTTTAACACTTGAAGTATACAAAATAAGCACACACAACAATGAGGGTAAATTAAAGAAAGTTCTTGAAGTAATTAAATGATAAAATAATTAAAATAAATCGTGATAATTTCTGGGTAGCATTTCCCAACCGAAAATCAATAAGCTCAAGGACCAGGACCAGGCATCAAGTTACCAACAATTAAATGGAATCAACTGGCGAACTTAAAAAGCCAGCAGAGTGAGAGGAAATGTTGGCGGATTCTTTATAAATGAACTTTGCTGCTGTTGCCGCCGCCTGGCAGTTATTGCAACTAATGAATCCGCTTAGCCCAGCAGAAATGCCAGAGCATTAAAAACCAAAAAAAAAAAGTGGGAAATAAATCCCGAGAAAACATCCTTGGCTTGTCATTTTGGAGGAGCTGAGACAGAGTTTTAATTATTTTTACTTAGCTGTTTGCTTAACCCCCAGAACCAGAGCCAGAGCCAGAGCCAAGTTAATATTGCTGTCAACTGAAGCGCAAATGATAAAATGCAAGTCTACGAGAGATATTCCTCTTTTGGACTGGATTTTTTCCCCACTTTTTTCCCCTGTCTTTTGGGGGGACTGCTGACTACTGACTGGTTTACACGACAAACAGAAGCCGGAGATGTTGGGAAATATTCCCGAGAATATGTTGCAGTGGTTGGAGAGTGGAGGGAAACTTATTAATAAGTTTATGCTACTTAAGCAAACTCAAGCGAAAGGGCAAACGCAGAAAGGACACACACAAGGACTTGACAAGTTTTCATGCTCGAAATGTGCATTTGGAATGTGAATGTTTTTGGCCGACTTGTAATCCGCTTAGTTGGCAAATGACTGTCAATGTGGGCGGTTACTATCCCCGCATCCTTCGAGTGCGGGAGAGCAGTCCTGCGTCTCTGACCGTAGAAGTGGAAACTTTAATGCAACAATTACAGCATAAAGTTGCAACAGCAGCAGCAGCAGCAGCAGGACACAAAACCCGAAAACCGACAGAACCCAGAATTGAACCCAAAAATAGTTCATTGCCAGTTCTTGGCCATGGCTGGGAGTGCATTAAATTTGTCTCTGGCCGCAGCAGGGAGCGGGAAACTTTCTAAATTATCTTGCCGCACAAGTTTTGCCATTAATGTGCCGAGGAAACAGTACCGAAATCTTCGATAATTCGTCCTAAAAGCGAAGCACACCAAATCTGCTGGGAAAGTTTCACGAAACCCAGAAGAAAATCTCTCATAAAGTTTGATTCTAGCTCCAGTTTCGAGGGAAAGGTAAAACAAGAAGCTAGAGTAATTAAAAATAGACAAACAATTATATTTGCAGGACTTAAGAAGTAGAATAAATAAATAATCAATAATAAACAAGGAACTAACTATTTGCTTTTAATTAAATAGAAGCCTAAATAATTTCCCCCTAAATAAGTGAATTACTAAACCATTTTAGGCTTTTAAATAGCAATTAAAGGGGAAACATTTAATTTAGAAAAGTATCTTATATGAATATGAAATAATTTGCTTTAAAATGAAATTGCATTCGCACACGCAAAGGCCCAAAAACGTGCTAAATAAATAATTTCGTCCAGAGAAAAGTTAAATAAAAACTATTTCAATTTCGATACGTGCCCCGAAAACTGCAGTGCTGGCAACAAAGGCAACAAAAATTCAATTATTGGCCTAACCAAAACTGTTAGTTAGTTTGTTCAATTTGCGCCATAAAAATAGTTTTCAAAGCTCTGGTTGTTTTTTTTTTTTTAAGTCCAAGGATAACTAAAGCAGGCCAGGGCCAAGCTGTTCGTTCATTCATCAGCCTTTAATCAACATTACCTCCGACTGAGGCAAAATAAAACAAGAAACGGCCCCAAAAACTACACAGCATCGCCACTACTACTAACCTACATAAAAACTAACAAAAACAAAGACAACAAAAAAAAAAAAAGAAAGTAGATCCTGTAAGATGAACAAAAGCCAGGACCGAAAGCTCTTTAACGGCCTTTGTTTGCACTTAACTATATATATAGCCAAGGACCCCCCCCCCCTAGTAATATCTTGTTGCTGACCAGGTCAGCTCATCAGGAGTGGCGAAACCGAAGGAGCAGACGGGAGGGGACTTTGTAGTTGCTCTCCACTTGAAACTTTATGCTAAAATACAGTTCAGCGATTCACAGATTACACAGGAGCAGCAGCGTCAGAGACAGGACATGAAAAAGCGTTGACTGTAAATAATGTTAGATAATTATTTAGTTTGTGTTGCGGCCCCCTCTCTCTCTCTCTCTCAACAGAATACAAAAACAATAGAGAGAGAGAGCCCAGACTATGAGATACCCGGTAGCTATTATTATACTCACTTATAAAAAGCAGCAAAATGCTTGATTGAAAGCTGCCTTTCCCCAGCAGACAATATACCCTTGAAACCTCGCTAGTACCGGGTATTAAGACAGCGGGGGAATGGTTACGAATCTGTACGGAGCCTGTCAGATTTTCTGTTTCGGTTCTTGAGATATTTTCACATCATAAAAAAGGACAAGCGGCGGGCGAAGTACTCCTCCTCGGCCCGTCCGTTTATTTATTGCGCCTATTTTGCGGTTTAGCGGTTTTATGGCCACTTCCAGCCTTTGTTTTTTCCCGCCCGCAGGCGACTGTGTAATTATCTGCCTTAGCAGCGACTAATTAGCTTAAGGTTCCGTTTGCCTTTTGTTGCTGGCCCAGCTGCAGCTTGCTTCCTTACAGCCAGGACTCATTAAAGTTGGCCCCTTGTCCACGAGCCAGAGAGCGGCGGCGGCCGACGGATAAATCAGCGTCACTTTTAAATATGGCCAAAAATAAATTGCCAACAGGCCTGGCTGGCCAGGCTGGCCAGGATTCACAGAGCCAGAAAAGGGAGGGAACCAGAGCGGGTGAGATATATAACAAATCTGGAACGTGGTGAAAATGTTTCCGCTAATTGAAAATCCTTTCAAATCCCAGACGAGCCGCGCGAAACGAAAATAGATTGTCGTGCATTGCGTGCGAGGAAACGCATTTGCATGGTCCTGGTCAAGGACTGCAAGGGGGGAGGGGCGGGGGCTTCGAGCCGGAAAAATAACCAAATGGCCAAAGCCACTTAACACTTGTTCCGAAAATCCATTAAGTGCCTCCAGAATTTCACAGAAATTGTATTCCATTTTCCAGCCATTTCTTTTTTTAAGGCCATCAAATAGCTCTAATTGGCATCAATGGATGGCTAGAAATAGCTTGAGAGGATTACCCCAGAGGACATTTTCCAATTTATTCGAATTGCCAAAAATATGCGATTTCTTTAATTAAATTCAAAGAGCTCTGGGCTTTGGTAAGGTAACTATGAGCAGATGATTTTCTAAACTTATTCCCTTATAAAGTTAAAATAAAATCTATAAATATCCTTCACCATTTCCTAGGGTTATCTCCTGCAGACAACTTATAAACAACAAGGTTTTTCTCTCGCTTTTTCCCCCCAGCTTAATTAGCCGCTATGCAAATATTTTCCCCTCCTCGTAGTTTTCTTTTTTTTTTTAGTTTAACTAAACCAACAAATTGCCCCCTGTCTGGGTGGTGTTACAAAAATAAAGCAAGGAATACAGGATTTGTTGCCACTTTATGCTGTGGAAAATGCATGGGTGCGCCATGTTAACCCTTAACCCCACATTTTTTATTTGCCACGCCGAGGACTGTCCAAACAGATGTCCCTGTCGTAGTAGTATTTTTTTTTTGCTTCCAAAGGGGAAAACGGGAAAAAGGAGGGTTTTCCTCGCAGCAAATTGCATTAACATGAAAAAACAGAAAAGGAGTGAAAGGCAAGGCAATGTTGCTGCTTAAGCCGCTTAATTGTCACACATGAATGGGACATTTTCGGGGCGGACAATGGTACACTGGGATGCCTGCTTTTGCGGTCTTGCTTTCATGTACTTACTCAGTATGATAATCAGGCAAACGAATATGGCACCCAGGGCGCCCATGCTCAGCTTCAGGCGCTGCCCCTCCTGGACCAGCTCACAGTTCTCGCCCCAATAGCCCTCCGGACAGATGCACCGATACCGGAGACGGGGCTCCAGATTGATGCAGGTGGCACCATTCAGGCAGGGCAGGTCCAGGCACTCGTTGCGATCCACACAGCCCTTGGTGTCCGAGGACATGATGCGACCCTCGCTGCAACTGCAAATGAAACAATCGCCATGACGCGGGCGGGTAGAGTTATTACAAATTCAAAAGAAGAGGCGATTACGGGTGGAGCCAGGGGGTAGGGGAATGGGGGAAATTTATGATGCCACTGCGGGTTTTTCGCCTACACTCTTGCAAAAAATAATCCCAAAAGAAGCTTAGGTCCACGAATAACTTATTTACAAAATATCGAACAACATTTTAAAAGCACTTTAGTGTTTAGTTTTGAGTTGGAAAACTGCATAGATGGAACATATCAATTTTTGAGTAGGACTTTTAGAGGGGAAAATATATTTATGTGATATTTAAAATACAAGATTTAAGGGTAGAAAATGTTAAACAAAAATATATTTTTTTCTAGCTAAATGAACAATTTTATATTGTGCCCTTAATTTAATAAATTCTTTAATAAAAAGTATGCCAACTTTTCCTTTATTTTAAAGAGAAGTGTACGACGCTCTCTCCTTTGGAATATTTTGTGCCCTGCAAATGCAAGCTTCTTTTTTTTTTTGTATTTTCACACAAAGTTTTGCAACCGAGGAATAGAATAATTCCCCATGAGTTTTTCGCCCGCTTCCCTTCTACATATTTTTTGAAGCGCATTAAGGGCGTGAAGTTTTGCTTAGCCGGGGAATCCCCGACCAATTTAACACAGAGAAAAGTTAAAGCTTTAAGGGATGTGTGCACGTGGCAACCGCAAAATGTACACATTTAAATTGAAGTCATTTCGTATTCCAATTGAGGACAGCTCCTTGTCCAACATCTTAGTAGTGTCCCGGCTGAGTGACACAAATTCCACGCGAGGCACTGCGTTAACTGCTGCCCACAGACGGCAGCTGAAATTGAGGCTAAAGTAAGCATAATTTATGACACGTCGCCACCTGAAGGCGAAACGTGTGCCACTATTTAAATTTATTTAAATAAAAAAAAGAGAAAAGACCAAGGACCAAAGACGAGCCCAGGCAAACACGTGTTAAAAAGCAGCAGCAGCAGCAGGCCCAGATGTTCCTGTTCCCGAAAGCAAATGGAGCGAGAAGCTCACAGCTGGGGGTGCTTAGTAGTCCTTGGTCGGCCAAGGAGGAGGAGGAGGAGGATGGCGAAAGGACATGATGCAGTGCCAGATTGGGTGTCCTTGCTGGTGTGCTGTCGTCGGGTCTCAAATGGAGTCACTCCGCAAAACTAATGATGTGGAAAATGTGCTCTGCCACCGCCACTGCGACCCATCATCGATGAGGTGTTGCCGAGCAGAAGCCGGAGGATCAGGAGTCGTGCCCCAGATTCCCCCTGGCCATGCAAATGTGGATACTTTCTAAGCACCCAGCGAAAATGCTAAGCCAATATTGGTTAAAAACTTAATTTAAGATAACAAATAGGTGAATTAAACTCCGTTTTTCTTAGGATGAAATAACTTCTTGTTATTTTATAAATAAATAATATATTATAATATTTTTTTAGAGTTATTTCTCTGACTGTAACTCCCCTTGTCTGTGGTGTCTGGCTTCGCTGGAGCACAGGGGAGACCCAGGCAATGACAATTGATATTATTTGTTTTGCATTCGGAGTCAATTTGCTGTTTGGCTTTGTCTGTGTGACTGCATCTGGAAAATGTCAGGGAAAAGACTGCCTCAGAAATATGTGTGTCAGCCGGGATGCGGTTAGCTTTTCCTCAATGTGGTAGGGGTAAAAATTGCAAGAAAATGCATACTTTGCTCTTTAAATTATTTTACATTATTTCTGTTTTGTTTCATGTAATAACATTTTGTTCTTTGGCAGCTCTAATTACCCAGAAATAATTCGCTTATTTCTGTTTAACAATTACAAAAAGTTAATTATAACTTTAACCTATGAACTTGTATTTCTTGTGCTGTAATTAAATCGAAGACCCAGTAAATTATTAAAGGGCCAAGGGACTTGGGAGCAGGAAGGGATTGGAGGCTTCCAGGGGACATTAGATACTCACGTGCACTCGTATTCGTTCCACAAGTCGACGCAGTCAAAGGGATCCGGGCAGATGACATTGGAGCAGGGCCTATTCGAGGGACAGTTCCTCTCCACATTCCTGGCCATTGTCGCCTGGCCCCACTGGGTGCCGTTCATGGCGGGCGGCAAAGGCAGGTGCTTGCCGTCCAACCTGCAGTTTGGGAGACGCAAAAAAAAACAAGGAAAGAAATTCAGAGAATTGGTATCCATATATTATGCAGAAACGGCACCCCCACTGACTCCTATGATTTGTGGCCCCACAAACTAGAGACTGAGGAGGCTGGAGTTTGCCAAGGACTCTGCGATTTATTGGTAAGTTATTGAGCTGGCAAAAGAAATCATTAGCTTGGGGTTAACTTTAACTTTAGGTAACTTTTTGGTAATAAAATATTAGCTATTTTTAAATATATGAGATTTAAATATATTTAATAAGTTATATGCTCTTTAGGAATGATCGAACATCTTAATATGTCGACCATGTATAGATATTGAATGGGAATATCAATATCGATATGTCTTCTGAGGCATCAAACCTCTCCACATTAGGGTATCCTTTCCATCCCCAAAAGGACCAAAAGGAAAAGCAGCCATGAGGGCTAAGCTCTCTCTCTCTCCTTCTCTCTTACCTGATGTCATCCAAGCAGCTCCTCTGGAAGTCGGCCTGCACCTCAAAGGTCTTGATGCCCGTATATTCGGCCTTGCCGCCCGCATAGACGCCCTCCTGCTTGTCAATGGTCAGCCACTGGTGGCCAGTGTAGTGGAAGGACTCGTTGTAGCGCCTCGACTCCCCGCCGTCCAGCTCCATGAGCGCTGCCGATCCGTAGCGACTAATGCGAATCACGTGCCATTGTCCGTCGTTGACGGCCACGGCCGTTAAGGTGAGGAGTTGCTCCTCGTTCCTCAGGGAATTCAGGTTGTACCTGAATTGAAGGTGACCCCGTCGCAGCTCTAGGATGGCATATTCGCGATGATGCTGGTCGCTCACCCGGAAGAGTTCGCCGCCCTGCTCCCGCGTCCGGAACCGCAGCTGCAGTTGGGTGGAGAAGCGATCGGGCTCAAAGCTCAGCGCGAACTTCACATAGCTCTGGGCCTTGAAGGTGGTGGGTATGGTGGGAATATTGCAGCCCGGACCCATCCAGCCGGGCTGGCAGTGGCACTTGGCCTGGACCAGGCTGGCCACACAATTGCCGTGCTCCCAGCAGCGGGCCGTGTGCTCGGTCTTCAGGCACACCTCGTCGGTTTGCGGGCAGGCGGGAAAGCTGTTCCTAGCCAGGGCCGGAAAGGCCAGGTCATAGTGCTCCGAGTTGTGGATGACATTGCGGATGCAGCCATCGAAACCCTTGGAGCTGAAGGCATACTGCCAGTTGTACAGGGTCTGGTCGAAGTGCTGCCTGTACAGGCCACCCAGCTGGAGGGGCTGATTCAGGTTCAGGGACTCGGCAAACGGAGGTATTTGTCCGCGGGCCTGACACGCATTGTCATCGAATTCCGGCGGAGTGCCATCCTCCAGTTCGGAGACCAGGGCCGTGCGACAAAAGTCCACAACCATGCGCACATTCTCGGCATCCCAGAAGATGTCCAATCGATGCCAGACCCCATCATCCAGGGTCTTCTTCGTCTTGACCTTCAGCTCCAGAGTGCCCGAACCGAAATCGATGAGCAGCCGCGGGTTACCCTGCTCCAATTCCAAAGCCACAAAGTCACTGATCACGGTCTCACCCGGCTTGGGCGGCACAATGGGTCCGTTGTACAGGATCAAGCCATCTGCCTCGCGGGTAATAAATTCCAGGCTGAGATGCGATTCCTGGCACAGTTGCAGTGGCGGATACCAGGCCCAGCCGTTGCCCCGAAAGCTCCGCGTGGACTGCTGGCAACGCGGCCCATTGTAACCCACCGGACAGGCCACACATTTGGGGCCATTCCGCGTCTCCACACACCTGCCACCATTGTAGCAGAGATGGGTCCTGCAGTTGTGATCCTGATTGGTGAAATTCCTGGCCCGGCACACGCACTGGGCACTGATCTCCAGCCGCACGCCGACCAACGCAGTTCGATTCACACTCACCGTGTAGGGTTTCTTGCCCAGCTCCACCTTGGAGGAGCAGGAACCGGCGCCACACTTGCCCTTGCCCTCGTGCAGACACTCGTTGATGTTGACCATGGTGATGTTTAGACCCACCTCCTGCTCGATCTCCTCGCGATGCATCTGCACCACCCCATTGAGGCGAACGGCCTTGAAGTACGGCTGCTGGGTGGCCGAGCGGGCAGCAAAGTGTACATCCGTGAGGGGATAGGGAGTGTCCTCCTTGAGCTGCACACTGAATACATCCACATTGTCCCGATCCGTGTACAACAACTCAGCCAGCTTGTTCCTAAATCTCTCCAGTTTGGATGGCTCCACTTGATTTTTGACTGGATTCCAAGTACGCACAAAATCCTCATCCGTTATGTGAGCCAGTCTCATTGAGCCCGCCTGCTGCACAGCCTCCGAGGTTATGTCCCGCACTGTAACACTCAAATTGGCTGGAATATCCTCCTGACCATGCTCCCGATCATAGACCTTGAACTTCAGCTGATAGCGACCCCTGCGGGTACCCGCTCGCATTGTCAGGATACCCGTGTCCGTGTCCAGCTTGAATCTCTGATGCTCCTGCACCTCCCAATAGTATTTCTTGTCGGGCACATCCCAATCGTCGGGATCATTGACATAGACCCTGCCAATAGGCGTATCCTGCGACTGTCCCTGATAGTTGTAGACCAAAACTGATTTGCTGCCAGGCTGCATTTTGTTGTCATTCACATCGCCAATGGTTACGGTCAAGGTGCTGGTGCCCGTCATGGCCGGAGCTCCATTGTCCTTGATCTCAATGGGAATGGCATAGGTCTTTTGCACCTCACGATCGAAGGGACGTAGGGATGAGACGATGGCCACGCCATTGCCACTGTCGCCTCCTGGAAGGGTAAGCGAAATATTTTAGATATTAAAAGGAAACTTACAAGATACTTTAGATAATGTTTTAAACTCTTTTCTAAGGATTACTCCTCTGCATAAGTATAATTTGTATAATCCCTAAATAAATCTAACAAACCTTCAACAGTCTCATTTTTAAAGCCAAAACTATAGCTGCTAGATTGCCTTTGCATTTGTAATACTATCCAATTGGACTCTCGTCGAATTTGCATCAATCCAGCCAAAATGCACTGCACTGCAGTTGGTAAAGCTAACCGGAAAGCGCTAAAATCAAACAACTTGCAATTCAAAACCGAACCCCCACTAAGCCCCAACCCCCAACCACCAACCCAACCCCCTGGCCGATTCAGTTCATTCATTCAAGGCAATTGCCACACAATCAAAGGCGAAATCAAACGCTAAACCAAACTCTGTTTGCATAGTAATGGTGATTGAATTATGTTTCAGACAATCAGCATCATCAGCATTGTTTGTGCCACAAAGTTAGTAACCAAAAAAAGAAAAAAAAAACAAGAAAACACTGTAAAAGCCAACTGAGGAAACTGTGGGCAGAGATAGAGAAATTGGTAGAGAAGTGCCACAGAAAGCGGGCAGGGCAGTGGTGGAGTGTGGCGGAATGTGGACACAACTCGGCCTGGAGGCATCATCTCAGTTGATGCAGTTGGTTGGCTCTTGTTTTCATTGCGATTTGGTGATTTCCATTCATGGGCTTTCCCTAGAGGAGAGAGTGCACGCACTAAAAGGGATCAGCCTTTCATTTTCTTTGGTTGTTTTTTTGTATAAAAAATTTTGCAAAAAAACAGAGCTTAATCTTTAGAAGAAGTTAAGTGCATTTCTGCAGATTCATTATTGTAATTTTTATATTTTCTTGATAGCAATTTCACCCCTTTTTTTTATATTTTTGTTAAGCTAAAATTCCAAATTCATTTAAGTTGTTTGCAAGTCCAGATAAGAGTCTCCTTAAATCTTAATTAGTCTTATTTTTTTGTACCTTTAACCTATATTATTTAAATAATAATCCCTAAAAGAGTATTCCCCTAGCCAGCTTTGGAAACATTAATCTCCCTATCTTGATTTACAGTTTTCCTTCTCCTCGCCCTCTTTTGTTAAATGGAAATTGCTCTACACTTTTTTTGTAGCCATTGTTGGGAGTTATTTGAAACAAAAACCCAGAACAAAAACCTCGAAAAAAAGAAGTAGAAAAACTTTCGAGAGCAACGCAATAAAATCGATCAAATGAAAGAAAATTTGAGGTGTCACTTGAATGCTGTCGCTGACATTGACAGCAAGTTTTTCAATTTTCTCGTCCGGTTTTTTCAGCTTTTGGTCAGTTTGAATTTCAGGGCGAATTTTCTCTTTTGTATTTGTGTGAGTGTCTGTCCCTCGTGCCTCTGTTTTAGGGTCCATCCCCTCCTCATTGATGTGTTTTTATCACTCAGTGCTCCTTTTTGTAATATTTTTTTTCTGCTTTGTTTCTGTGCCGACCTGGCGGCACGTGTTTGAGTGTCATGTATCTCGACCCTGCTGACTGAAATTGGGTCCCAAAGGCCTTTGGGGTGGTATCGATATAAATAATTGATTTTCAAACTCTAAATTAATTATTTGTCCGTAAACAAATGCTGAGTTTAAATGCCTAAATAAATAAGAAATTAGTTGGGGGGGATACTCGCATGATATTAATTTGCATAATTACTTAAATGAGATGCGTAATTAGTATAAATTGCTGTGCCATATCTCATTGAATGCATTTTTAATCAAGCTAATGCATTATATATGTTCAACATTTTATTCTATAATTTTCCAAAGTGTTGGCGATTATTTCTCATTAGCTTTGGGCGTTTTTTTTTTTTTTTTGCGTCTCTATGACAGATGTGCGGCTTAGTGAAACATTTTTTTGCACGATTAATTATGCAAAGCGATTTGACCTGCCCTTGGACACATGTTTGGGATAACGATTGAAGTGTTTTTTATTGGCTCAAAGAGCAATTTGAATTAATTTCAATAAATGTATTGTGGCCAGGCATTTTTAAGCATTTTTTTAATTTTTACTTTTAATTATTTAAAGGAATTTAAATTATTTTGAGCTCGAAAAATGACCTCGAGCTGGCAAAACACCAAAGGATCCAAAACACAGGTCAATAAAATCAACAAAAATATAAAAATATTTAGCATTATATTTCCCTTTGTTTTTTTTTTCTCGAATTAATTACTCTAACAGTACATACTATATTTTAAAATGAGATTTAAGAAACTAGTAATTAAGAAATGCATAAATACAGAGCTTAAACTTATAAAAAATATATTTATAAATAGTTTATTAAAAATAAACTTACTGCGATCATATTCCACCTTAAAGCCAGCCCTTATTTCGTCACTGGCCATGGGATCCAGTCGGAAGGTGAAGGGCCCCCCATTGCCCCTTTGTCGATCATCGGCATCCTTGGCCGCCACCTCCACGATCTTCCTGCCAGACACATTTTCCGGCAACGTGGGCCTATAGTCCTGGGCAAAGGTCGGCGCATTGTCGTTCACATCCTTGACTATCACCGTCAAAGTGGCAGTTGCGGTGCGCGCAGGATGACCATCGTCTATGGCCAGGACTTGAATGTGATGCCGATCCAGGGTTTCCCTATCCAGGGGCCTTTGTATGCTGACAGCTCCCTTGTCGCTGATCGCAAATTGTCTTCGACGATTGGTGGAACGAACTATCTTGTAGGTAACCTTCGAGTGTCCCCCCTGATCGGCATCCGTGGCTCGAAATTGCTCCAGCACAGTGCCCACCTTCGTGTCCTCGTAAATGGAGACTTCAATGTGCTCGCGATCAAACTTGGGCACATTATCATTGATGTCTCGCAGCTTGACCACCACCCAGGAGTAGGCCACATGGTACTTATCACTGCCACTCGGCCCATCCTCGCCCTTGTCGTTCACCTGTATGCGAAACCGAAACCCGCTGCTCTGCAGGGGATCCTCATAGTCCAGTGGCTGAATGATTTTCAGCGAACCAGTGCCATCCGCATTCCGAACCATGGCAAACTTATCCGCCCCAAAGCCACTGTTTGCCACCACTTTGTACTGGAACGTGTTCGTTTCGTCCTCGTCCTGCACTGTCACGGTGAGGATGGGCGTCTCTGGGATGTAAGTGCCATTTGTCTCGTCCACCTCCGTGAACCACTCGTCCTTGGTGAACTGCGGCGGCATGTCGTTGAGGTCCTTCACGCGAATCGAGGCAGTGCCGGTGCCTGTGAAATCGGGGGAATAAACAGAACAGAACGGCGTCAATTACAGGCAAATGCAGTGCGAGAAATGGGTGAGTATTTATAGGGAAATATGTCAAAATTAGATGGTCTTCCTAAGTGTGCTTATACTTATAATAAAGACTGACAGGTTGCTTTAGCCTCTCAACTTTCTGTGAATAAATATTAACACCCACCCGAGCTTCCACACCGACAAGCAATCTAATTGATTGAACTTGAATATTAATATTCAAGAAATCAATATGTGGTGGTGGTCATTGAGGTAATTGTCCAGGTAATCGATATGAGATATTTTTAACCACACAAGTGAAGGTGTCCGAACAGAAGTCTTCTCTATTACCAGCATTTATTTAAGGTCAATGAACAGCAGAAATGTCCAAATCACGTCAAGGGTTTCGCAATTTCGCAGGGAATTAATATTAACAACGCCCACTCGAGTGAGTTGGCAGCTAGACAAACAATCTGGCCAATTGAACCCGTAGAGAATTTATGTACATAGAGATTCGTGGAACTCACCCTTGAGGCCACCGCCATCCATGGCCACCACCTGGATGGAGTAGTCGGGCGTGCGCTCCCTGTCCAGACAGCAGACAGCCGTCTTGATGAGACCCGTCTCTGGCTCGATTTCAAAGATGGGCGCCCCCGTCTCCTCCTCGATGACGTTTTTCTCAATCGAATAGATTAGCTTCGCGTTGGTGCTCTCGTTGGGATCGTCATAGTCCACGGCGGCCATGGTCATCACGGGACTGCCGGCGGTTCCGTTTTCGGTGACATTGCCAAAGTAGATGCCCTGCGGAAATTGCGGGGCATTGTCGTTGATGTCCTTGAGGTTAACCTGTATGTCGGCATAGCCGACCAGGCCCTCGCCACCCTCGTCCTGGGCGAATACGGTGAAGCGCCACTGTGGCCTGCCATTCGGTTGATCTCGGTCCAGAGGCTGCGGGGGATTAGGAATATTACACTCGAAATAATTATTTATTGTAGCTTATTATTTGGGGAGAAAGAAAACAGATTCCAATTTCGAGGCAAGGGCTTTATTGTGTTAATATATTTAGGTCGCATAACGTTTCTCTTCAACCTTATTGAGCTTCAAGAACGATTGTTTAATTTTTACCATATTATCAAAGACGTTTTAATAAGAAAAAGTTGTAATTTTCATACGCATGCATTTTTTTGTCTGGCGATGAAAATCGCGCTCTCTCCGCTCTCACAAAATTGAGAGAGTAAAAATCCAAAAATAGAATGCGTTTGCATGTGTGCGTACAGCTGCGTGAGAGTAAGTATGCACACATACAGCCTACACATACAGTCTAGAGCTAGCACAAAAAACTCATGTGCAAATATTTATAAAGCGTGCGACATCTTGTTATTAAAACGAATTCAATATAATAATATCTTCTATATATAATACTAAAACATTTTTTTTTAGTTAAGAAACCTCATCCTTTTATTTCCCAGTGTAGATAAGCCATTGACAGCTGTTTGTTTGTTTGCAAATTATTTTATGCCCTTCGGTAAACTGTAACCGAGCAGAATCCCTGGAAGCCCATGGGTTGTGCCTCCCTGTGTGTGTGTGCCAACCTGGCTTTGATGGCATTGCGGTGGCTTGGTGGCTGGCTTACACACGAGGCGTTATTAGATTTCTATTTCTCATTAAATGAGTTATCCACACGAAATTGCATTGCCAATGACAAAATAAAAGCCATCCATTCGATTGAAATGTCCTCGAGTGTTCGTTTCGTTTTCGTTTGGGGGTTTGTGTTTGTTTTTGTCTCTAAATATGTCAACAATTTGGTCTTGGCCCTGGTCCTTTGGCTTTGTCCCTTATTCAAATTATCCTTAAACATTGCTTGCTCAGCTAATACATATACGAAACGTATATTCCCTGCGCCAGTATTTGTGGTCTAGAGTACGATTTGCTTTTACGATGAATTAATTCTGTAGTCTCATTGAAGTAAATAAGAGCTTAGTCTTGTATATATTTGTACTCGAGAAGCTTGAAACTAAAATAAACTGTCAAGAAATCTACACGTGTAGGGTTCTGATGGAATATATTAGTGGTCAAGGTTTATACAACCTGAAAGGTTGGATTTATATACCAGGATTTATATATTTGTTTACTCATAGAGTTCTTAGTTACCTTTGGGCTTTAACTTGGGCAGTAAATAATATATTCTTAATTGAAATTCCATCTTGAATTGTACATAAATATCTTAAAAGACAGTTCCTTCAAAAGTTTGCTACCATAAGTAATTTATTTTTCGCGTCTTGCCTAATGCATTTACCCGATCTAAGTTGATTAAGCCCAAACCAGCTTACCGCATTCGAATGCAAAATCAATCAGTCCCTTTAAGCCCAGTTCACTCAATTAAAGCCGGGTATAAAAAAAAAGAGATATATATTCCAGCCACGTGACACGCAATGCGATTGCAATTACAATTTAAATGCCGTCAGCCAGCTGGCAAGTGGCATTTGGCCAAACGAAGAAGCCACCGATCCCAGAGCCGAGCCCCATCCACTCGGCTCAACTCTTCTTTCTTTTTTTTTTTNTTTTCACCAATCCCCCAACCAACCCCCAACCAACAACCATTTTCCTGCCTGATTTTACACTCAATTTTATGCGAGGAAACCGCGCTCCAATAACGAACGACGAACGTCATTTACATGTGGTCGGTTGTAGAGCGTCAAAACCACAAATGCCACATGCTGTCGCTGCCACGCCCACTTACGCCAGCCGCCCCCAGCGCCCCCATTTACCTCCCATAAAGTGGGAGAGTGGGGGGGAGTGCCCTATCCCTATCGCATGGCGGGGTAACAGCCCTATCCGCCAAACAACAACAATAAAACAAATAAAGCAAACCAACCGCCAGCAGCAACATTTGAACATTTTATGCGGAATGTGGAAGCGGAGTGGGTGCCCGCGAGGACCAAATGTATGTAGTTTGGGTGAGTTTGCTCATGTCCAGCAGTGGTGGCCACTATTTCCGAGATGGAACTATTTTTGGAACTTAATTTTTGAAAATATATTTATCATATTTTGTATGAAAATTCTTTAGGTTTAACCTTTATTGAGAATCTCTTCAAATGTTTCTTAAATTAATTACTGAAAATATTCATTAATTGTACCAATTTGCTTACATATATTTAACTCTTTTGAATATCATTAATGTGTATCTTGAAAACTCGACTTCACTTTAACGTCTCCTCTGCTCCGCTGCCTCTTCTTTAACTCCTTCTACACTTTACACTTAATACCAACACTACCTTTAATTAATTTATTTTAATATATACTAAATAATAATAAAATACAAGCAATTGTATATGTAAAAACGTAAAAGTTTTTTTTACCAAACATTCAACTTCAAAACTACAAAAAACAAAAGAGTATCAGCAGTATTTTTGCATTAGCTCTATTCCTATTTACTCTTTAAACATAATCCCCGGACTAGTTAATTAATTAAACTAATCAATTTAAGGCTATTTAAAATTAGTGATACGCTTCCTCTAACTATAATCCAGAGCTAGCAACACTGCTAAAACCCATCCACTAGCTCACTTTGACTCGTTTGTTTTTATGGACTTTGTCTGAAATTAATTGGAGTCTATGGAGCTGACAACCAACGGTGGCATTTTTTTTTTTCTTTTTTTTGCATCTAAATGTCATTATTTTTTGTTTGCCATCCATGGGGCCCACCCACTGTCCCCTGTGTGTGCGGTTTGACACAGTTTTAAATTAATCATACGCCACCGAATCGCGCCGAAAGCTTTACAATTTACAAAAGTCGAGGGTGGTGGGAGGGGAGGAGATGACAGCAATCAGAAGCCGACAAAAAGTGTTAAATATTGAACACGTTTTCAAGCGTTTCCGTTTATGAAAAGAGTGATGCTGTGGAAAAATATTAAAAGAGGTGTCAAGTCACTCAACGTTTTTTTGAGGGCATTTTTACTCTGGTTAATGGTGGAAAGGGTTTACTATTTTGCTAGCAAAAACTAAATTTAATAAATGGATTTTATTGTGTTAATTTCAGGCAACTTAATTGATTTTTAAAACATAAAGGATTCTGGGTCTTTTTCTTATATACAGATAAATATATTTTAAGCCTTCTACCTGTAAGTTTTTATAGCTCAGTTTAGCTGAATTTCTCCGTCGAGTTTGGTTTTTAATATTACATTATAAAAATAAAATATACCCATTAATTTTCTTATCAAAAAGTTTATTCAATCTTAACATTTTCTAAAGCCCCAATAAACACCTTTTACTTGGAAAATCTTTCTTAGCTTTTTATGCAAATATTAAGTGGATGCAGGAGACTTTTTTAATGCCAATAAAAATTATGACGTTCTTGGTGGACTTATTTGAGGTTATTTATACGAAACCAGCCTTGACAAGGTCATCCGACCCGCATAAATTCAGGGTAGCCCCCATTTCCATACTCCCCCCATGCAAGAGGCAGTGACCCTCTCATTTTTTTAACTGTTCGTTCACTCGTCACACAATATAAACTGCGCCATTGTGCGAGCATAAACTGTGGCTCAATGGTGACCGGCCAAAGCGGAGTCCCTCTCTCTGTCCAAAAGCCCCCGGGGCTTATAGAGTACCCCCACCCAGCTGGAGCACAAACGAAACTTATTTTGCTTTTTTATATTTCTCCCTGTTTTTTTGTTTTTTTTTTTGCATTGCGCGCCATTTGCACGGTTTGCTGTTAGGGGAGTGCCAGAGGGCGGTGGGGGGACAATTTTTTAACTGGCTTTCATTACGCCCATTTTACGGCGGAGACTTGGAAATTGGAATCTGTTAAAGGGAGTATTACACTTCTTAGGAGGTAAACATGTGCTATTAGATAAAGCATTTTATTGCAGGTAAAAAATATCTAATAAGTATAAATATAAAATAAATAGAAAATATATAAATATATAGTACATGCAAGTACTATAAGATAAAGTATTTAATTGCTGACAAATAAAATATAATATTATTAACAGAAAATATAGAAATCTATAGTATATCTTATTTCCCAAAGTGTAATACTTCCTTAAGTTGACATAAACATATGACAGCCACTTACCTTGAGTACAAAAATATCGCCCGTTGTGCGATTTATATCAAATTTACTATTCGCAGGATTATCAGGGTCGATGCCCTGGCCAGTCAGGAAATATACAATATTTATTGGTCTATCTACATCGCCATCGGTGGCGGTAACCTGGAAGAGAGAGAGAGAGAACGAAATGCGGTTGGTCACAAAAAAGTGCATTATGTCGGATAAAAAAAAAAGAGAGAATCAGAATCAGTTTCAGTTTCAGGTGGCACCGAAATCGACGGGGGGTTAAGCGATTTTTCGTGCCCTCGCTGGACGCTGCTTACAATATTGGAGGCTATAAATCAAATATGCAAATGAGCCGAAATGCTTTAAATGTCCAATAAAGGGCAACGGGAATGTTGAAATGGGAAAAGCAGGTTCTTGGTGGGGGCTGAGAGGGGCTACAAAATCTGGACAGTGGGCGTGCCCTTGCCTTGCCAGATTGCTTGTAAATTTATGCTTCGATTTTTTTGCGCTCTTTCCTATTTTTTGTCCATTCTATTTTGCTGCCCCCTCGATGGCCACAAAATATTGTCAGAGAACGAAATGCTAATATTACACAGAAATTTATGTAATTATTCAATCGGATTTGGGGTTTTTTCTTTTGTTTTATTGTTTTATTTCTATTTTGTTTCGCTTTTGGGCCTTGCGGTTAGTAAATGAAATCAGCATTTAAGAGTATTTTCTGAGAATATTTGATCATCATAGGCAAATGGCCATTGAGTTTGATTGGGCCAGGGAATAAAATCAAATAAATGAAGAAACAATTGAGCAATTGTAATCCGCAAGAAACTCAGAAAATATGTAGCTATAAATTGACGAATTTCACACTCACATAAAGTAATGGGAATTATTATTAAGTGTGTAAATGCATCTGAAGGGCTTACAAGGACTCGTCGTAATCCATTTTTAACAAGCTGCAAAATACTTGAGAAATAGTGTGTGAAATGCAAAATGCAAATTTTGTTTCTAATGGAGATAAAACCAGAATAATGTCACTTAAAGGAAATAATTGCCCTGTTTCAGTTTTGTATCACAATCTCCCTTTGCGTCCCACAGCATCCTTTTTCCTTTTTGCGCAAAAGTGGAGTTATCAGAGTATAAAACAAAGCAACTTATGAGGCATGAGTCCTGCCTGTGTGTGTGTCGTCCATTTTCTATTGTAGTGGGGAAAAAAAGCGTTTTCCAGTTGACAATTACAGGCAAACTTGTAGCAATATCCTTTGGGTCCTTGGTCCATTAAATCATCGTCACGTGTTAAGTGCCTGCCATTCCCCACCAACCCATTTTTCCTGCTCTTCGCTCCTCCTCGCACATTCACAATGCGACAATTTACGTTAAATGTTGAACACAATTTGATATGACAAAAGAGTTGTCTACGTGCCATCATTGTGCCCATTATTATGGCCCCGCCCCGTTTTTGGGCGGGGGCGGAAGCGAGCCTTCGAGTGCCTGCCTGCCATTGTCCTCTCCTCCCAGCACACACACACACAGAACGCCCCCATTTACGGTAATAATTGAAATGCCTTTACCATATACATTCCAGGAGGCAAGTGCAACGCTTTACATAAAAATATTTGCATTCGCATTCGCCGCGCACAAGAATCAATTTTGGGGTCCAAAGGTGTCGGCGACGGCAAACGCATTTTATTCAAGGATATACATATATGAAAATATCGTCAATTATGCGGCCAGCCCGAACAATGCTTGTCTCCGTGTAGCACTTTTGCCACGCCATAAATGTGTAATTAAAAAATCGCCTTGTTTTTTATCGTTTTTTGTTGGACTTTTTTTTTGCCTTTTGCCGGTTAAGGTTGCGCTCGTTGAGCTGTGCAATTTTAATTTGTATTTAATGTTAAAGTGAAAAAGGAGTAAGTTGGCAGAAATTGCATGCTCTTTGTATGAATTGAAATTGAGTGAAATTAAGAGATGTTCTGCCTGGATTAAATATAATATGTATAATAAAATAAATGGGCAATTAAAGGCAATGTTCAAGCTTTGAGCTTTGAGAATCTATCTCTTAATTTGTGTGGGCTTTCATCAATTTATCAGATAACTAATTATTTAATAAATAAAAGAAAAACCTTCCCTTAAAGAGTATTCAAATTATGATGCAGCCATAAACTTTTTCGCCTCCATACTCCCTTCTTTATGCTGGTAAATTATGGCTTAAATAAAAGTCGCTTATACCAGAGATATTCATACATATAGGCGGAGTGTTTTTTCTTATGTGTGTGTGTGTGCATATACGAATGCGGATACATAAAGTTGATGTATGTATTTATGTATGTATGTGTACCGTTGCCGTTGCGCAACTATCACGTTATTATTAATGAATGAGTATTTATTTGTATTTACGGCTGAATTGCTCCACGCGAATGGAGAACTTTTCCCTTTTTTGCGCCAGCCCCACTTTTTCCGCATTTTCTCCTTCGCTTTTCCCAATCACACACATTCTGGATGCTATCCGGTTTGCCACTTGAGTTTCTCAGCCTGCTGTTTGCCTTCGGCTTGCCATTCATTTTTATTGTTCAGTTTTTTGGCTTTTTATGCAAATTACATGTATTGTGTATATTGTTCTGTATTTTCTCAGCTGTTCGTAGTGTGGTGGTGCTGGCTAGTGTCAATATTTAAACTGTGTGAAGCCGATAAGTGTGGCCCTGCAAAGTAGGCAGCACTTTTAATCGCAGCCTGTTCGACCAGCACTAGTTAACACAAGGCCTTGAATATTTAATATTCTTGTACTTTCATGGTGAATAATAATATATTTTTAAACTATATATAATATATAATATATTTATATATTTTGTACATATTATAATATATGTATATGATGTGAAAACAAGGTAATTACCTGCAGAATGCGCTTGGGCAGATTGCGATCGTCTTCCTCAGTGATTTGTGTGCGATATGTTTGACGATCGAAGACCGGTGGATTATCGTTGACATCCCGAACGTTGATCACAACGGTGGTGTAGTTGTTTTTGCGATTTCGCGTTGCCTCCAGCCGAAGTTCATACTATAAAAAAAAAATACAAAAATCTATTGTAAATGGTATACTAAATATAATTTTTTAACATACATATTTCACGGAAAAATATTAAATATTTCCCTGGCAGCTGTTCATTCTTTTTACCTTTCTGATAATCACTTAATTATAGTAATTCTATATTTATCAGCTTAAAAAGAACTCTATCTACCACAAACCCTGATTGAAACAAATAAAAAAGCTTTATTGTTTTCAGCTGACCAAACTCTGGTAATGCAGCAAAGTGAATTGAAAAACCCCTAACCAAGTCCAGCAAAAACTCGTTTCAAACAACAACAAAACTACTATTTATGAAAATTTTCAATGGGAATTTCCGAGATGGGGGAAAAATGGCGAGTGGAGATTTATTCCGGCTTGACGTGCTTAATGCGCCTGATGCTGACTCTGGGACTCGCATGAACGGGCTTGGTAACTTTTTTCCACGGGTTGAACAAAACAAAGAAAAACAAAAAAAAAAAACACAAAAAAATAGAACAAAAAAGAGTAGAACCAAATACGAAATTGGCAACACATGTTCGGGGCTCTGTGGCTTGTTGTTTTGGTTGTGGCACTAGCAGCGCAGAGCTTGTTGCATGGCTGGGCATTGACAGCTACACGGATTTCCAGTCCTGTGGGGGTGCCAAAACAAGTTGCGTAGAGGTGATGAGTCCGCGATGCAGGATACATACTTGTACATATGTGTGTCTGTTGTGCACAGAGAAATTTATCTCGGAAAATAACTCACATTTTCCATTCTTTTTTATATCAAAATTAGCTCAAAGTATGGCCCTATGACGTCCTCGAACAGAACTAGTGATGTATATCAAGAGAAAAAGTCCGCTATGATAAATCCCCAATATTATCACAATCATATCGAAAATGTCGACTTCCTAAATATCGAAAAATATCTGCTTTTACGTTAAAAGGTCGATATTATTAATTATTTTATTATTATTATTATTTTTGAGATGAAAAATTTAATATAATTCATTTTTATGAATATAACATACAAAAATTCAACTTAAATCAGTCTGTTTTTCTCAGTGCCGGATGGGTGCGTTAGCAATCACGTTAAAAATGCGCATTGGGAAATGTAACGACAGCTGTAGCTGTCTATATATCCATACTACATACGCCTCTAGCTCTGTGGAATGGAAATGCTTTCGGCATGTAAGCGAATTTTCCCTTTTTCGGATTAATTTTTTTTTTATACGCCTCGTCCTCTGCCTTGTTGAAAGTTTGGCTGCCTTCCCCCGAAAGTTTTGCATAGTTTTACATTTTGTTGTTGTTGTTGTTGTTCTTTACCAAAGCAGAAAAATATATAAATTATGCATGCAACGCAAAGTTGGACCCTAGCAAAAAAAAAAATAAGACTAAGAAAAATGTGCATCAACTTGTAGACAAGTGTCTGGACTGAAAGAAAAAAAAGTATGCAAATGGAAATATTCGGAATAAAAAATGTCACTGTCGTCTTTGGATGGCTTTAATCCATTTTCTGACAAAAAAAACGTTATACTAGCAGGAAAATTTTCTCTGAAATTCAAGCAGTCTATGATTTCCTTGTTGACTTTTATTTTTAATTTAGGATTTAAGTTTTATTTTTGAGAAATAGTTTTGTTTTCAGTGCTGGTTGTAGACATTTTCCAGAGCCGTCGACTACTTACCCTTGGCCGCGTTTCGTAGTCGAGTGGACTTGCCACATAAATGACACCGGTGGTGTTCTGTACGGCAAAGGCATTGCCTATGTTACCGCCTGTGATCTGGTATCGAATATTCGTCGCTGCAAGGATAAAACGAGAAAGTAGCGTTAAAAAGATTAAATTTAATGCGTCCGCTCACAGGGGTAATTAAGCTCGTTTATCGAGGGGGGAGTGGGGCGCACGTGGCGTATGCGTAATGGAAATTAATTCGATTGGATTCTATTAAGAAGTCAAAGGCAGCTGAAAAGGGTTTAAAATTAAATGAGAGAAGTTCCTACATGTTTCTTTATTAATGGACAAGTGTAGATTTTGTTTTATTATATTTTACAGAAGTATATATATTTTTTATACATTTCAAATTAAGTCTTAAGTATAAATTTAAATTTAATAATGGCTTCCAGCAACTCTACCTCCTATGGCATCCTGCAAAATAAAAACTCCCACGGAAGGACAGATTTCTTTTCCATCAACAAACTTTCGCAAGATCAAAAAACAAAGACTTGACTTTGTCAAGAAGGAGGAAAAACGCAGGCAGCTGAAATAATTAAGTTCATTAAAAAACATTTTGCACCCACGGGAGCAAGGCGAAAGGACACGCTCCGTGATGTTTTTTAAGGGAATGCCTGCAACAACAACAAGAAGCCATATAATTTACTTATTTCATGTTTAAACAGCCTGCGAAAGTGTTGTCTTCTCTCTGGCGGAATATGAAAATGCTCTCACATGTGACAGCCAGGACACACGTCTGATGAAAACCTGGGGGAAACGCCAGTTCCACTCGCGCGCGAAAGCAGTGAAAATGCGGGAAAATGGGGGAAAGCCAGCGGCTGATGTTGCCACATTGTCTGTGCATTTATGCGGAAACGTGAAAAGCAAACATTAGCGTAAATTAGCGACGCGTAAATCGCTTAACCTGCTCGACTAGCTGAAGATGAGAGGGGTTTGCTTGGAAGCAAGGATGCCAGGAAGCCAGGAGTTTTGAGGCATTATAACTTGGCCACATTTGGCTTTTGCTGTTTGTTTGGCCTTAACAGCTTTCTGCACAATTAGCGAATCAGCCGGGGGAGGTGATTGAAAAGTTACAAAATAAAAGGGAAGAATACACATATGCTTAAGAAATTTAATTGCAAGCTTTTGGGAACATAACAAATTTAACGCAGAACAAAAAGACAATTCCCTTGCATAAAAGTATAGGCTTCCTTCTTATATAGGGTCACATTGATAACAACGATCTTGAGTATTGTTAAAGATCAAAAATAATAAAATTTGTCTATGTTAAATAACTGGGATTGTGACCCATTTCTCGGTGCATCTGATCGTGTGTAAACTTGATGAAAGTATCATATTGCTCGGCCATTGCCTTTGTTAGTTTCACTTCATATTGCTCTCTAAGGCGATCTTCATTTTCTTTCATCAGATCGGTGCAAATATCTTGCATTTGTTCGTAGGAAAACACATTTTGATTATCCTGCGTCTTGGTTTTTTCAGTCTTGCGTTGTGAAGTCTCCGGAATCTCTGGCAATTTTTCTTCTTTTATTTTATTGGAGGGAAGATTTATATCAGTACTCGGACGAAAATCCTTTGCTGCAATGAATGGAATATTTGGACGCTTTGAAGGAGTTACATCCAAAAACTCGTCCTGCATAGAATGGGAACGCTTGCGAGATACGCTATACATGGTTAGGTATTTTTTAGGATATTTTTCTTATTAATTTGGACTTATTGAGACGAATATATCTGGTCTGTTTACTTTGAGTTGATAAAGTAAACTGACGGAGCATGATATATGATATAGAAATGTTGAAGTTTAACAATTTTCAGGCCTGCTTTATTTATGTCTTATCTAATTCTAGGTTTGTACTTTTAGTTATAAACAAGGAAATGAAATATTTCTCAAGTAATTTTGTCTGTTATCTACAATTTCAGCTACAACCCTCGCACAAACAATTTATTTTTTATTATTTTTCTGCCATCAAATTTACTGCTCATCGCTTGAGAAAAACCTATAAGATATTTTCTCTCTAGTTTAAACATCTTCTTGTTTTTTCTTTTCTTTTGTTTTTGTTTTCTGTTTTTTTGTTTTTTTTAATGTCAGAGAATAACAACAACAGGGGCATTGGGAGTAGCTCAGGCGAGTCGTGTTAAGTAGTCCCCAGTCTTAGACAATGACGTTTACAATTTACGATGTCATGACGCCATTTTTAAATCACTGATAATGATAATAAATTAATATACAGACACCAGGGACACGGGCACACATGGGAGCAGCAGAGGCCGAGGACATGGCAGTAAAAGTATCTTCAGGCCCTCCTCGGATGCTGTCTGTGTGTACTTATTTAGCATGAAAAGTCATTTTAAAAAGTGGAGGGAAAGCATTCTGTGCCTTCTGGTCTTGTTTTGATCTTTCTAGGCTTTCGTGTGTACATTTTCTTTTTTTTATTTTGCCCAGCTTGAAGGTTGAGGGTGGCACCTAAGTGTTTTTGTGGCACACACTGAATGCGGGACTTGATTTCTTTTTTTTTTGTTTCTTGTTTACGGAAGCACCTAAGCGGCGCGCCTTTAAAAATGGCCTTTTAAAGGGATGTGTGTGAGTGAAAAATAAATGAGCATCGTTTGCTTTGAGTGGGAGAGAAGTTCCTCGAACTGGCTCGAATGTGACAACATTTGGCCAACACACATGTGGCAACCACTCGCGCGCACACTCAAATAAATAATCTTTTCGCTCATAAATTTCGAATGTGGCACGCAGCGGCACAAAAGTTTTACAGCACCATTCGAAGTTCGTATTTCAAAGTAGACGCAGACGCATGGCAACGCAAGAAATCACATAAAAGATTTGTCCTGACCCTGTTTCTTTTTCGCGCAGCCTTCAATTCATATTCCATCCGCAGAAGCGAAAGCTTTTCCCGTCGCCGAGTAGTTCCCAATTTTTCGTGTGCACATTTATTCTTCCGTTTGCCGGCGTTGTTTTCCCTTTTCTTGAAGGACTTACACTGGTCTACAATAGATTTTATAGCGTGATATCTAGGCCAGGATTTGTTTTCTTAATTTTTGCAACATTCTAAATAATAGCTCAAAAATCAGAGCTTTAAAAATATCTATTTTAGGTAGTTTGAAAATATTTGCAAATACTGCTCGCTGTGTTATGCTTATTTGGGCAAATCCACAAACCATTTTTAATATATATTTACTCAGAATAAATCCCAGTCTTGGTTGTGTTTTTCCACAAAATTAAGACGTCACCATTTCGTTTGCATACAAATACTTGTTTTGTGGCACTGTGTTATTGTTGCGAGGACTCTGTTCCTGCTTTTTTCCAATTCGGGTTAATGCTTTTTTCGCTGTCGTCACGCCGGCGTCAACCAGGACCCAGACATCCCCTTTCTAGAATGTCCTTTGCGAGCTGTTGCTGTCGCGGAGGCGCGGATCCAAGGAAAACGACAAAGTTCTGCCCGCAAGCCTGGCGGCGGCGGCGGCTCCCTTTGGTGGGGAAAAAGTTGTTAAACGCTTTCAATGAGATTTTGAATGTTTTTCGTGCTGCAAATCGTATCTGCCACAGACGCAGAACTTTTCCCCCGCCCCCCCCACTCTTCGCAGTATTAACAATAATAATTTCCGCATGGGAATCAATAGAGAAATATACAAATACGCATATTAGATGCTCACTTGCCCCCCATCATTTGTGTTTGTCTTTGTATTTTATGGATTTATGCATGGCTCTGAGAGCCGTATCTTCTGCTGTATCTGTATCTTTGCCTTCAATGAGCCTTTATTTGTTAATATTTCGCAAATATTTGCGGTACATGGCCAGTGTCTAATAATATTTGACAATGGCTGCGCCGCGGTATTAAAATAAATAAATGCTGTAAATGTTTATTATGAGCCCGAGAGCGCGTGGAGTGGAAAAATATTCTCGCAGCAGCGGTTTAATATTTATGCATAAATTTGTGGCCCCATGCGGGAAATTGCCAAATTGGTTTTTTCTAAATGTTTATGGCGTCGTCCTATATATATGTACATTTTCGTATAATTTTGTTCATGCTTTATGGAAGGATGTCGTTGGATTCATGGCTCAAACTGACTGAAAATGTAACTGCCGGATGATTTAGCAAACATCATGTAAGCAATTGTTCTCGGATGACTTTGTTATGACTTTTCTTTCCTTTTTTTCTCTTAGAAGTTGAAGAAATGACAATTCGATTTGTGACAAGGTAAATCAATTCCTGTTTCTGGTTATCATTGTATAATTATCTTTTTGTTTTCTATTTGTATTCCATGCACTATTTATTTTAGTTTATTTGATGACTCGTTGACTCCTTTCTATTTAAATGTCATCTGGACATAAATATTTCGATGACACATTTGTTAAACGATTGCACACAAAAGAAAATTAAGTGTTGACGATTTTATCGCTAAGTTGATGGGAAATCTATTAATAAATATTTTACATTTAAGATAAGAAGTAAGTTAGTAATAAGAAAACTTATTTCTTTATTTATATAATGTTGGTCAAACAGAGCTATTATCTTTATATGGTTTCATAAATATTTATTATCTAAAATTAATTTATTATTAATTAGTTGAAGTCCTCTGCTCCTTTAATATATTATTCCAAGCATATGCTTAATTGCGCAGACATCCTTTGCAAATATGCTTAGTAAAATCCTTTGACTTGTGAAAATCCTGCCCCAAAGCACAGCTGGCTGCAACCTAATATCTTTCAAATGCAAATCATTGCCCATGACATGGACACACACACGCACACACACCGTACCCCAGACCATTACAATTAAAGACACACTTAATTAAATCAATTGGCAATTTATGCAATATATATTCTTCGATTCGAGCGATTAAGTACGATAGATTTCGTTGGCTCGAGTGGAAATCCAATTTAAGACAATGGCAAAATCACATAAAATTTGGGACATGGGGAAGGGCTTATGGTTTATGGCTTATGTCTGGTCCTTGGAGGGTTTGGGGCTACTCACACTCATTGTGATCCTTGGCGTTGACAGTGAGGACTGTGCTCTGCAAGTCGGCATTTTCATCGATTTCAGTCTCGTACAGAAATCTATCGAAATATGGCGGTGAATCGTTTTTGTCGGCGATACCAATGCGTACAAATTTTGTAACTGCAAATGAGAAAAAAAGAAGACAAGCCATGATATAGACACTGTATATATGTTTAGATATATATATAGATTGGTCGGTGCGGTTCGCTTAGTGTATGAAATGCCAATAAGCAGCATTAATTATCGCAAATTTATTGATTGACAAATTGTGCGCGTGCCTCCTTTGCGGTCGAGGAAGTCGTAAACTTGTCGGTTTATGCCCGAAACGTGGCACGCATAAAGAGTAAAATACGGCACATATGTATATACGCATTCCTCTATATGTTCGTACTTGGGGAAAGAACCTGAAAAATCCCTCAAAAAAGAATAGTAATTGTATGACAACTTAAAACTGAATTATAATGAAAAGATAATAATAAAAAGATTATCGAGGCTGTGAAAATTAGTGAAAAAGTGAAATAAAATTAAAAGACAACTACAAAATAATTGTAACAAATAATAGTCCATTTATAATTACTTAAGCCAGAACTATAAAGATAAAATAATTATTAATAGGTCGCGCAAAAACTAAATAAAACCAAAATACAAATAAAAATTAAATACAACATTTCGAATTAAAAGTAAATAATAAATAATATATGTTAACATAAATATATTTGTATTTTATGGCTAATCCGACATAATTTTACCTTTCCAGAAGAAAAATACATTTTTTTTTTTAACGATTTTTCCCCCTTTAAGCCCCAATCCATCAGCCCGCTAAGTAAATGGTTAACAAGCTGACAAAGCCTTCGCCTAAATATGTATGACCAACTATTTTCTGGGCGCATAAGTGTAAGCTGCCAAACTAAAAGCGAACAAAAATCACAAAACAATCCACTCAAAGTGAAAACTTTGTCCCCCCTCAGCTTGCAGTAGTTGAAAGCGAAATAAGTTTTTACCAAAGTGCACAGCGAATTGAAGGTTTTCCTGCAGCTGCAGGGACGTTTGTTTGCCTCGCTTTATTTGCTTATTTCCTGCTAATGTCTTGCCAAACAAAACTTTCCGAATAGTTGTGTAGTTTAGTTTTCGGAGGGAAACGTGCGTTAATGAGTTTTATTCGAGCAGCAGCTCAGGGCGAACACCGGAATTGCACTCCACAAATAAGCGTGGATTTTTGCAATCCCCCTCGAGAAAGTTTGCTACACAACTACACAGAAGTCGGGTAAACTTGACAATTGTTTTCCTAAAAATATGAAAAGTCCTTCCAAAACCTTCTCGGGCTCTTAAGTTTTCCCTAAATAATTAAGTTACATTCCATTTGGCTGCCTGAATATGTTTACGAGTCCCGTCGTCCTTTGTGGGCATAACTAACAAAGTGTTTTAAAACGTTCAATTTTCCCCAGAGCCTGAGGATGACTTAAAATGCCCTTCGCCTTTGCTTTTATAGCATTTCCCACATGACGGAAGCAATAATCTGTATTCACAGAAAAAAAAAAACAACACAAAAAGCCTGCCAAACTTTGGCATAAATATATTTACGTGTGCAGGATAAAAGTATATATTCTCTACCAAAATATAAATATTCTTTGGCAAAGCAACAGAACCTGGGAGTCACACATCATAAAAGAGCAGAGAGCACGCTGGGGGAGTGGGCGAAGGGAGAGTTAATATTGCCGGTAGGCGGAAATGCCAGACGCTCGTTGCGTATACGTAATATTGAAAAGAGGCAAAATCCTTTCGCCTGCAAAAGTATTTTATTAAATGGACCTGGTGGACCTTTAGTGCTTTAATCCTCTTCAAAGCATGTTATAAAATTTAATTCGACGAATGAAAATATTTTCGAATATTTCCTAAACGTGCAATTTATTTAGTTATTATACAAACAAAGGACGGGCCATGTCAAAGGGCAATGGTGGATGTGTTTGTTTTTGTGTTGACTAGTTTTTACTAGTTTTCTTGGTTTTTGGCAGATGACATAAATGGGAAATACAATTTGTGGCAGCCAAGCGAAAGTGTTGAGCAAACTTTTCATGTTTTACTGGCCAAACTCTGGCAAGTACACTAAAGAAACTGTTAAACTGTTTAATCTATTTGGGTCCAAACATGGCCTTTGTTTGCATTGCAAGAAACTTGATTGAATTTTATCAAAAGTTGCTGGCGTACATATACTATATATATATATATATGTGGAAACTTTAGAGCTATGTTTGAAAAACTAATTAAATATGTGAAACGCCATGTGCACTCGCCCTTTTTGGGGCTGAAGAGTACTCTTTTGGCAGTGTTTATGGCAAAGCCACTTAAATTTCTCCACTTCAACTACAGCTCACACATCATTCATCCATTTGAAAGCAACACGAACTGGCTGAAGTCAAATTTGAGAACCCTTTCAGCTAAAAAATGAGATGAAAAAATGAATAAACTCACAACCCGAGTCCCTCTTCACACAAATGTGAATGTGTGAACACGGGCTAGGGGGGGAGGCAAGACAAATAGAATCTAATTTAGAATTTAGCTCTTTGCTTTATTTAGTTTGGAGGTAAGTCTAGCACGTAATATGGTCCTTCTTTTGGCTCAGAAAATGAAAGAAAATGAGCGAAAATGAAAGAAAATGAAAGAAAATGAGAAATGAGCAAAAATAAATACACACACACAAACACACACTCGTTTTCGGAGGTAGCAGCTCAAGCGGAAAGCTCGAATAAATAAGACCCTAGCAGAAGGGAAAAGCGTTTAGGAAAACCGACTCACCGAATTTTCCAAGTACCAAGTACCTGCTCGAGAGTGTGTGTGTGTGTAGCTACAATACACTGAATAAATACAAATACACACCCTTACACACACAAACACACACATCGCACACAGTTGGACGGTGAGCAAACATCGCTGGCAGTTGAAATTGCATTTCCCTGTGTTTTATTCCTATTTTTTCTTAGTTTTTCCTCTCTCTCTCTCAGCTATCTTGACTTAATTTTTTGGCACTCTGGCATTATGGCCAGGTAAACGGAACTGGCTGCCAGGGAATATAGACAGTGTGATACTGACTGAATTTTCAGGTAAACAAATATGGAAATAAAGGGAATCAAATTTGATAAAAGAAGTTCAAAAAAGTAGAAGCTTTTGGGAAAATAAAATTGTTTCTAGGTTATAAAGAAAAGCCTTTGCAAAAATAAAAATATAATTAAATAATACACCACAAAAATCTACCGAAATCTAAACCTAACTCTACATTCATGATCTCTAAAACATGACCTCTTGCCTTTCCTTAAACCCTTGGCGTAACCTGCTTAAAAGCCAAACAACTCTCGACTTAGTGGCCGACTTTTTTTTTGTTGGTGTTAAATTGAGCAGCAAAGTGAACTGCGCCGCCAGCTTTCCACCTTTGGCAGGGACCTCCTCTTGATTTTCCACCCCAGTCAAAAGGGCTCACTTTAAACTATTAACGTGCAGGTAAGAGGCGGGACTCCAGGCAAGGGGTCTGAAGGCCAGTGGCTGTGGCAGTGGCTGTTTCAGGTGAGGAGCCGTCAGCTATTTATGGCCGCATAACTGGCACACTAACAAGCCCGGGCACGCCCCCCTTCAGCACCAACGCCCACCCATAAGCCATATGTCAGTCCATGAATGACTGACGGCTGGAACTACTTTTTTTCTGCCTTTTTCTTTACTTTTTTTCTTCTCTTTCTGCTCTTTTTTTTTTGCAGGCCCCCCGTAAACATTTTTCTATTTTATATGCTGCTTTAGAATTCGTTTTTTGTTGTTCCTCTTCGTTCTTTATTTTTTGTTCAGCAAAGCAAAATAAATATAAAAAAAAATAAGGAGAACTAAGAGGAATGGAAAGGGGAAAAATGTGTGCAAAGTGGCGTCAAATGTCAGAGCTGTTCAAATCAGCCATGGCAAACACAGATACACACCCTACACACCCTACACTAGCCAGAGATAGTCAAAGTAGTTTTTTTGTTTTCTCCTTTTTTTTTTGAGTAAAAAGCGAAGGAAGCAACATTTTCCAAAAGGCAACAGAGCGCATCACATTAAAACTGACAGGACGGAAGGGGAAAATAGAGAGAAAAAACTGCGGGACGGGGGGAGCTTTTGCCTTTGACAACTGGAATCTGTGAGGGTTTCCAAGGGTTTTCCATGCTGTCACTGGGCTGGGCTTATCCCCAGCTTCGGGTGACCTGTGTTCGGACGCTTCTGTTCTACCACAGTCATAATATCTAATATTTGATAGATAAAATGTATCGATTGGCAGGAGGGTAAAAATATGTTGCCACTTGCAGTGGGGCTTAAAATTTAATAGTAAAGTAATGTAACTCCTACATTTTGGAATTTATTACTTGAAGTATATTTTTCCATATCACTTACTACCAATAAATTGAGAAGTATGTATTGAGAATGTCGAAAGATTGATCTCTTAAATTGTTTTGAGTTTAAAATTACTATACAATGTAACAAATATGGCATTCTTTAGATTCCCTTTCTTAGATTCTTTGTTTATTTCTTATAATATTATTATTTCTTATTAAATGTTATCAAATTTAATTATATTACTTGCCTATTTTTTTATTTTAAATGTCTAATTAGCTGTAGAAATCCGCAAAACAAACTCAATAAATCCTTACTCTTTTACTTTAAAACTTTCCGCTTTCAACTTCAAAGGCTCTAAAGTATTTGCCTAACAAAGAAAACCTAAATTGTCTTATCAAGTCACCTCAGGGCTGTTCACCCCCCGTGGCATAAATTTATTTGCCAGAAAATCTAGTTACACAAATGCCTTCAAAGTTTGGGCCACAAATAAATAAATTACAAGTTTTAATTTGCTAATTAGTTTTCAGGGTGAAGCGTTTGACAACAAAACAAACAAATAAATAGATAAATATGCACAACTGGAGAGATATATACAAATAAAGTGAGAATAAATAACCGAAATGTTTTTGTGGCAATAATTTAATCCTCAAGGCGTTTAACGGGGCTTAGTGCACACACACTCCCACACACACACATTGCGTAATAAATTTTCAGCAAGTTTATGATAATCTCATGTTGTGTTTACTCATGTATTTTGGATTAAGTTCTCGCTTTTAGTTTTCTGTGTAATATGCAAAAAAGTTTTTGGTTACGCAGAATAAAACAAATATTGACAGAGATCGATGGGGGGAAGGAGGAAGGGAGGGGTTCGGAAAATTCCGCCCGATTATGCGTGTGAAAGTTATTATTAGTTTAATGCGCCACGTGTCGGCGAGCGGAAAGGGATGTATGTTAACAGTGCGTATGCGTGATATGTCATGTGGCAAAAGTTTAAACTGTCTGACAGTTTTTACACGCACACACACACACACACACACCTCCCCTCCCACTGTGAACACATTATGTTGATGTATCCGTAAGCCAAGGGTTCTGTTTTGTTTCGCCGGATTTGTCCGTTGAGGCATGGCCATAATGGCAACACATTTGACTTCTGGCCCAAATGACTGCTGGGGCTGGGGTGGCGTATGTGCATGTGACTTTTATAATTAGTTTCACCATTAATTTATTACTGCGGTCTGCGCACTTTGATCTTGCCAGCAAATGCCGTTGACACTTGACAGTCGATGCAAATATATATTTATTATAAATAATGGTGTCCATTAGGTAATTTAAATAAATTAAACCTTAATGTAGGAGTTGCGTTTTTTGTTTTTTTTAATTATTTGTATGATTTAATGAGAAGGTGTCAAGAAGCATATGTACGCGGGGAATAAAGCATAATTTTAATAACACATATTGAGCAAAAAATATGATTTATCTTCGATATAAAAATATTTATTATTTAGTACAAAATACGGTGTTGATATCTTATACTTCTTTCGATGGGTTATTGAACTCTGGCACTTTATCAGAAAATATGGAAATTATGAAATTATACGTATTATGGAAATCTGTCAAGTGAACTCATATTAATGTAATAAATAAATAATAAATAATTAAATAAATAAATATAGGAAATAAATCTTATAAAAATATTCCAGTTTCTCTTCCTTATTAATCTTAAATAAAAGTTATATGCATTTTTTAGTTAACTTATAAAGTCACGTATAGTACTCCGTCTGAACTTCGTCCCTCAGCTGATTAAGCATAAAACAACAAAAAATCTCACAGGGGAAACCTTTGACTCATCTCCCCCGTAAAAAGTACAATTAAATCCGCTTAATGAACTCGTTGAACCCAACGAAATCCAAATAATACCCTTTGGGCCTGGGCCGCCGTGTATTCAATTTCCATTTTTTTTTCCGAATCCAGTAGCGTGCAGCTCATTAACTTTGATGATGGTCAGCTCGAATTTTTTCGGGTGCCTTTGGCTTGCTCAGCCTGAGCCTCTGTGCTCCTGCGTTCTGCTGAAATTTCAATTAAAACCCGGTCCGAGTGCGCGGATTATTTGTATTCATTAGCCGGCCCCGATGATGATGATGATCATCGTTACCAACATCCGATGCCGGAAGTGACCTGCACTTCAGCTGGGATAAACCCACTCGGCCGTCCGCCCGCCCTACGGCCTTTTGTGCGAGTTAACCAACAAAAAATTGTTAATTAAACTTATGAAATGTTTAGAAGAGGATTTTTTCGCGCGCATTCCCAGGCACATTAAAAGTCCTGTGAGCTTCCTCTTAGGCCGCGACTAATTAAAAAGTGTGCGCGGCGGCGGCCAGTGTCAAACAACAAAACAAAATAATCTGGCCAAAAAATAAGAAGGCAGTAGTAGACTCAACAAAAAAAAACAAAAGTTTTATAAATAATCAATTATTTGTGAGGGTTTTAAAATCTTAACCAAAATATTTATGAATAACACTCAGCTTTAGTTATAAAATATACAAATTTGTAAACATAAAACCTAGGTAACTTTAACTGAACACGTAAATAGAATACACTTTTATTCTAAGTGTATGGCTACACCGATTTAAAAAATATGTCGCTATTCTCGGGCGTCCTCGACAGCGTTGTTGAGTTGACAAATATTTTGTCAGTCATAATGAGTTCTCGGGCAAGACAAGGTGAGGCGGAGACCTTGTTTATGGACCCCCGTTTTCATCGCTCTCATCGCCGCTGTTCATTAACCAACTGGTCCACTGGCGTGTTAATTACGACCTACATCCGCCACAGGGGGTGAGTGGGTTAAGGGTGGGTGGCTATGGGTGCTGCAAGACCGAAAGCCGCAATTAAAAAGCTTGTTCGCGTAGAAATTGCGCTTTTATCAGTTCAGCTATGTTGCGTATACGCCATGTGGGCGGTGTTATGGCTTTGACCCAAAACGGGGCAAATTAAGAGTCACGCTAACTAATCAACAATTAATTTAAAGTTTTCGTCTAGACCAGAAAGTTTTAGAAAAAGGCAAAAAAGGCAACACAAAGTTCAACTTATAAAAACTATATTTACTGACTAATTATAATTATGTATATAAAATTTCTTTTTTCCCTAAATACCAGCTAAATGAAGGGGTGTAAAGTGTAGAATTAACATATATACTTGAGTGAATAATAAAGTCCTTGAAAGCTACAGTATTATTTAGTTGTTTTTCCTCTCTAAATTTTAATGGCTACATAATTTATCTCCTTGTGGCAAAAGACAGCCATTATTATTATTTTTTTTGCCTCTTTTTGTGTATGCTCAAGGCCCTGGCTGCCTTCTTCATTATGACATCAAGAAATCAACTAAGAGAATTACGCTAGAAGCACCGGGAAATATGAATGCATATTTAAAGTGAAGCAAAGGCGAGGCGCCACAGCCTCTGAGATGTCGTTAGCCAGGATCCCTCACGTACACACGTGCATGAGGGGGGAAGAGATTCCTTGGGCCTTGGGCTGGCTCTCCTTTCAGCTCTGCCTCGCATATACCACAAATTACACTTCATGAAATTTTCACGAGACCATTTACATAAGCATAACGACACGGTGAGATATCATATGCACATCTAAGTGGCTAGTTCATTACACGCACTCACATTACGGGATTACAGGGTACACAAATGGCCGGGCACACTTACCCAAATAGGTGCTATTTGTCAGAACCCAAAAGATTTTTAATGGATCGACCATAACTACGCAGTTTCAGTTTGCCAGCAGCAATTTTAGCGGCTGTGAACGTGAACGAGCTGCTGAAAGTCGCCGGGCGCTGAGCAATTAATTTGCCTCGATGTTTTTGCCAGGACCAAGAATCCGCGACACCTTTGCCGCAATATCCTTCTGCCGCTGCCGCCGCCGCCGTCGCTGCTGCCGCTGAGTGATTAAAGTGATAAGTTTGGCGGATTCTCCAGTTGCTCCAGTGGCTTTACGTTGCTCCAGCTGCTGTCTACCTTCTGGCTTTGTTGATTTGCACTATTTTTAATGAGTTGCTGCGGCGGTGGTCGTTGCTTTGGTTGGTTTTGCCTTTGAGGTATTTTTGCAATTTGCACGCTGCACTTTTATGGCGTTCACATAAATCAAAACGCTGAGCGCTTTTCATAGTAGTTGGCATTAATATTTCTCTTCGTCCAAACTCGAGCTATAATTTTGCACTGAGGCCACACAGAAAATATATATATATATATTTTTTTTTTTTTTGATGTTACACACAATTGAAGGTTCTTTTCGCGGCCTTGAACGCATAATTAGGTAAACACACTTTCAGTTTCTCTTTGAGTTTGTCTGTTTTTTTATTTTTGTTCGACGGAGTTTTGGTAATTAAAATATTCATAATTATGTCCTTGCGCCAGTTTCGGCGAAAGGGTAATTAAAATTTTTCGGGTTTATTTATGTCAGCAACAATGTCGCCCAAAAACACACACACCCCGCACACACACACACACACACACCATTATCCCCATTTCCCATCGTAATCTGCAGCTATTAAAAACTTATGACAATGTCGAAAACTCTAAGCAAGCATTTCTCGCAATTTTCGGTCGGTTTTGTGGCCACTTAATTGGGTTTTGTTCACATAAAGTTTAGTTGTTCCAAAAATATGGTAAGCTAACTTTTTAATGATTGACAGGGTTGGGGTGGAGTTACCTATTAATAGAGTTATCTAACTTGGTTTTGATGGTTTTGATAGCCCCATCTTGTGTGTCAGAATCAGTTTATGTTTTTTGAGTGATTGAGAGGTGGAAGTATAAATAAGGAATATTTACTTGGGGAATCTTTTTAGTTAAGATTTAATAATTTCACCAGAATTTCTCTCATTTCTCTCTATAATTTAATAATTATTTTGTTATAAAATATTATTATTACAACATAAAAACCCCTTCTTTCCACAAGGTACCTGTGTACCATTTAGTTCCGCAACACTGTGTATATATTCCTTTGATTAACTGCTGGCACTTGAAGGGATTTGTTATTTTGCCTGGCCAAGCAATTGCCAAGGCTCTGCTCCAGTTTTGAGTGAGCTCCGGGCAAGGTGGCGCCGAAATCTTAGCAATTAGATGCTAAACTCGCCTTGGAAATTTTCAAACGTTGCTCAAACACAGTTGGGCCGTCGAGTTGGCCATTAGCTAAGTTAGGCCCTGGTCCTGGGCCCAGGGCAAACAAAAGGCCGTCCAAGGCGGGCCAATTAACGCGGCTAAAACCAAGCGAAGTCCGAAATCCGCCAGCGGGTGAGGCGGAGGCGAGGAGATTTTGCAGTCCTGGCCACAGCCTTGACCTTTATCCTGGGGCGTGGACAAGCTCCTAAATATTTAATTGTTTATGCTATAAGGGGCAATGGCTAAGTCATTCCNTGTACTTTAACAATTTGGCCCACTTGGGAAGAGCCTTTTAATGGACAGCTGGCCGAAAGGAGGAGGAGCCAGCTCGAAACGATTAAAGCCGAGGCAAAGTAATTAGTGACTCAATTGCTTCGCTCTGGCGCTGAGTGCCGCATACAAATGGCCTGCTTCGGGCTTTGATGGGTTATTGGTGGTTTTGTCATAAACCCGTAAGCCGACAGCACAAGCTGGCCAAATCAATTGCCAGCCAACTGGCATGCTTAAATATGGATAAAAATGGGGAAGGCACTGGGCGAAAATGCTGGGAATTGAATATGGAAAATATGAGAAAGTAAGACAAGTATATTGGAGTATAAATATATCATTGAGGAACATGTAGTTTTTTTATATAGGACAAATATATTAAGAACAAATTAAGGGTATTATATATCAATGGATATATTAGGGATTATTAATTAGTGATATATTGAGCAGTATTTTCCTGAAAAACAAATTTATTCCAGTTTTAGAACTTGATATATTCCCCTTTATGGGGAGACTCTGTTTTCGGATTTATTTATTAAAATTTCAACAAATAATTCATTCAGCTATTGAAGTGTATCATCTAAAATATACACATATAATTATATATATGTAAAAAAGGATATATTTCCCAAAAATAGGAAAGGTCTATAGTATAATTATTTTTAAAAATTAAAACACTTGAACTATTTGCTCATATATTTACGAAATAATACAAATCTCATCCCAATAACAACTCCATTTTAATCGCAGTGCTTAAGGGGGGAGGGAGGGAACATGAAGCCAAATCGAGGTCAGGGAAATTAGCGTCAGGCTTGCCGGCTTTAAGTCATTTTGCCAGCTGTATAATCCTCCTTTACGCAATTTATGCAAATTTATGCAAGCTTCTCCTCAAAACGGCAGCTGCTGCCGCCTTGCAATGGAGTTACTCGGAGCCAGCAAAACGAAATTTAAGTCGGCAAACAAGCATTTTTTTCCTGTTTTCAGTCTGTCTGCCGGGGCTGTTTTGCCTGCCAAAAAGTTAAACATGCTCATTTCTTAACTTTACTTTGAGCCGGGCCAAAAGAACCAGAAATAACCAGAAGCAAGAGAAAGAAAGCCTCAATGCAGCACAAATTTTCAAATTGCACTTTTCCGGCACAAGATGAAGTCCTGGGCAAAGAGGGCAAACACAGCAAAAAAAAAAAAAAACAGAAAAGCGAACAGGAAGTGGGGAAAACTGTTGCCCAGCTCCGGCGGAAATACAAAAGCATAAACTTTCCGGCCAGAACTAACCGCAAGGATGGGGGAATGGGAGGAACACTGCTTCTTCTCCAGTCGTCGAGTGTCCCGGGCCGACATTTGAAAGCGCCAAAATATAAAGCGCAAAATGTGGCGGAAGTTTAATGAATATAAACTCGCCATGGAGGAGGAGGGAAATAAGCCAAGTAAATTAGCCAAGTTCACTTACAAGAAAACGGCAGCGGCAGCGGCCACGAAAGAAATGTGATATCCAGCAAATGGAACTGGAATGACAAGTTTATGAGAGCCACAGGAAATCAACTCGTTTATTTATGGCAAATATCCCTGCGCACAAGTGGCTGGCCACCTGCGGCCGTGGCTAAAATGGCTGACAGCTGAACTTAAGTACGGCTATAGTTTCAGGAAGAGCAGGAAAAAAATATGAGGAGTCTAACAGAAGTTTGCCAGATACCAGAAAAATCTAGGTCATTGTTTTAGGGAATTTTAAGGAAGCTCTTGATTGTTAATTAATAGAAATCCTCATTTATTTAAAGAAAATCTTTAACTTAATATTCGTTCTTAAAGAAGATTTAATTCCTATAAAATACTCACACTAATAATTATTTCAAAAGAAAGGGGAATATTCAAATAAATATTAATTCTTCATCTTACAAAAAATGCTTTTTCCCAATATTACGTATACGTAAATAAAGAACTTAAAATATTTTGAAGCCACTGAGAAGTGCACTTGCCTGGCCCAATTGAAAACTTTGCTAGACAATTAAATATATCTATGCTCCGCTTGGGGATGATCCAAGGAATTAGCAGATAAGGCTCAAGCGCTCCTAAGCGCTCCTGCATTCTGGCTGGCAACCCCCCATTCTCCACATTTTTCCTGCTGTTTTTATTGCTGTTGTCGAATGCTGTTTGTTGTTGCCCGAACAAATGGCAAAAGTTTTCGCTTTGTTTTCACAATTGTTGACGTGCAATTCAAATGAGTTAACAACGCAAAAAGTGAGTGACCCACATAGCCCGCCAAAGCCAACATCTGGCAAACCAAACCAAAGAGAAAAAAACAAATACAAAAAAAAGCAAAAAACACAGGAATAATAAAAAATAAAAAGCCATAAAAGTGGAGGAAAAAAATATATATATGTATGGAAAAAACATGAAAACTTGAAGTTGTAAAAACAGAGAAGCCCGGACAAGCAGGCAACATATGTATGTCCTTATTGTTGTTGATGCTGTTCACAGTTGCAGAACAACAAAGTGAATAAAGGCGGCAGGAGTCGGCAAAGTAAATGCACTAAGCCAAATAAAGGTATACTGGAAGTGGGTTAATATTTTAAATAATTTTAAATCTTAATATCCCTTTATAAATCTTTAAGGAAGCAGACTTGTTAGGGTGACACAGAAAGTACTTTAATGAACTAAAAGGTAAGATTAGGATTAGATTCTGTTGTCAACTTCTACTCCTTATTTGTAATCTAGTTTATTTTTAATAAATATAAATATAATAAGATACGAGTACCAGCTTTTTTCACAGTGTAATGGCGGGGGGGAAACAATTATAACCAGCATTTCCTGGAAAAACCCCAACAGATTGCCTGTTGCAGACAAGCAGGCATCCACTCAGCGTTTGAGCGCGAAATGTTTGTGCGCTCCCAGCAGCGAAATCCTCAACAAAATTGCATCCTAACAGCAACTTAGCAAACGCATCAAATGCGCTTAACAATTCAATTAGCGAGACATTGTTGGCGGGATAGATGGAGGGAAGTACGTGCCATACTTGTAAGTCTGCAGCTTCTTGGCGTCGGATTACCGCAGAAAGTGGAACTCCCAGCTCCAACTCCAAGTTCTGCGGGCTGGCAAACAAATGAAGCGCCAAATATGCGCACACAAAATAATCAATCGTCCGCCTTCCTCACAGCCTCACAGGGAACTTAAATAAAATGTAATTAATTACAGGATGGCTGGGGAAACTTTTCAGCCAGAAGTAATTTCCAGGCAGCTCAGCATTCATTTCAGATGTAGAGCTGCAGCCCAAGACATCCGACCGCAGGGAACAGGAAGCTGAAGCTGAAGCTGGAGCACAAACTCTTGTTTGAAATTGTTCTCTGCCCGGCATTTGGCATAAGCAATTCTCTGGCTTAAAGGATTTCCAAGGAGCACCTTCGTCAGACTATCCTGCTGAAAGCTACAATTTTGCAGCAGAGAGCTTACCTTGGTAATTTGTCTAAAAACTTGGCCAGAAAGTCGATTTTAAATGAGTTTTGAGCAAGGATAAGAGACTTTTTGATTTGGGAAAAGATCAACGGAGTTTGCTGAAGTGAATTGTGAATAATTTTAGTATTTATGGGAACTAAAATTGTATTTTATGTATATTCCCTGGTTTACTAAATAAAATATAATTCAGCAAGCTTTGATTTATCTTGTGTCATTTATACAAGCTTTCCTAAATCGATTTTATATTTTATGAATGGGATATATAAACAATTGTTTGACAAATTTTGGGAGTAATTCCGATTAAATTTCTTGTGATTTTTAATGGTTAAATAAGTAAGTCACAAATACTTTGGAAAATATTTCGTATTAAGTATAACTTTGTCTTTAACTTGCATCTAATAATTATTATATAAATGATGAACACATATTTAATGTACTTAGAAACTAAACTCAACTTTAGTTATTCTTTTAATTACATTGTTAAAAAACTACATTTCCTAAATTCCCTGCATTATTTAAGCCCTACAAATTCAAGACGCCTTGAATGCTTTTTGGCTATTGTTAAATTTCCAGGAAATTGAATTCCACTTAAGCTCCGCTCTGACCCATTCAAGTAACAAAATATTGTACTTTCTCAGGTTGCCACAGTGACCCATAATCGCCTTATTATAGAGATACTCCACTGCGGCAGACGTGTCAAGTTGTCATGGATATATATATATTATAGTATATAGTCCAACAATCGGCAGACGGCGATTGCGGCACATTCAGTAATAAAATAAAATAGAAATGTATTTATATGTGCGGGGGTTTTGGGCGGGAGATGGGCGTTTACACAATTGCTGGGCGGCGGGGCGTTTGCCAACGACCAAATAACTAACCGCAAGTGGAAGACACATACAAACAGAAACAGGACACTGGAGCCGGGACAGCAGCTGCAAAGCTGGAAGTGAGAAAATAACATTTTAGCTTTCGTTTGGCTCGTGACAGGCTCACGGGATCCAGGATCTCGGGACAGCCGGCCCTCTCCCACAGTGGCCCTTTCAGCTGCCTGTCCGTTGTCAGTCAGCAGGACGACTCTTGTTGCTCCTGCCTATCTATATATTTATATATATATATATATATATCTGTATATATATCTATGTATATATGTAATTTCTCACTGTGGAATGTACTACGTGTTTGCCGGTCGTGGAGTATTTATCGTGCTTTTATTTTGTCAACATTTCGTTTTTGGCCAAATGAAAATAAATTCAAATGATTTATTTACGAGCATTTGATTTATTTGATTTTCAGCATTTGCTGCAGCAATCGCTGCCATCGCCACCCCATGGCACATGAAAATTGTATTGTATTTGCCCAGACTCCCCCCTTGGGTTGACGCTCTTTGATATGGCCCAGAATTTATTTTATGCGGAATGTTTATTTGATTTCGCTGCCCTTTTTTGCAGTTTTATTTTTTGGGTGCGACAGTCAATAAAAATTGCAGTGTATATACTGTATATCCTGTTCACTTTACTTTGCCCGCCTCTCGCACGTTTTTTGGTATCATAGTGTATGTTTTTTTTTTGCCAGGATTAGAGTGACGGCGGCTATGGAATTTATGCATACAGAGGAACTAAATCGAAAATGGATTAGAAGGCATGCCAATAACTCTGGGGAATATTAGAAAACATTTGCATTGTCAGCAGATCGAAAGTAAACTCAGTAAAAAAAATACCTCTAATTGGCGCTGTTATTGTTTAAAGTTTATTTTCAAACGTATTTTTTTTTTAACTTTCAAGGCCAACATGTTGGCCAAAAGTTTCAATAGAAAACCTCATCAATTTTTCAGCCATTTATTGGCTCTATTTATTTGCTTTGCTTGGCTGGAAAAGTGAAAGGAAAAACTTGAAACGACGAGAAAAGTAAACTTTTTTTCTGTTGTTTGCCTCTCATCCCTCCCCCCTACCCCAAAGTAGGGCAATTCTATTTGGTATTATTTATCTAATGGCATTTGTCGTTGGGCATAAAAATAAATAAATATATATATATATATATAGTATATGTATCGGGTGCGACCAGACGCGCGCCCTCGGCTCAAGTGTTTATGATATTTTGATTTTATTTCAGACGAAAGTTTTGCCCTAAAGTTTGGTCCCACACACACACATACACACTCAGCTAGATAGACAGTCCTTTGGCAGCCTGCATTGATAATAATGACGCGCCCCTTATAGGCATACAAGGATGGCATGAGAGCATTCTGTCATGTGACATAAACATTTTGTTCTCACGACTTTCGCTTTTAGTTGCCGCAATTTTCTGCGACTTGGGCGCTGGGCGCAATAAAAACGCCACGCCCGGCACTTTTGTCCAAAAACTTTCTTTTATTAAGATTAAAAATGACAAAAGCGCAATATTAGGTGGGGGGGAGTTCATGCTCCTTGGCTCTGTTTGGCGGCCTGCTGATAAGCGTCAAAGACACTCTGCCAGCAGCCAAAAGACAAGCTCATTCTCGCTTTCGCATTCAAGTGGGTGTCACGCATAAATTTCATAAATATAAGCGTCATTATTTCTGGCTGCCATTTTGCGGCCGCCCTGGCTAAAGACGTCGCGCCGCGCGCCACGCCCTCGATACGCGCAGCCCTTTGTCACGTCCCAAAGAAAGTTTTTGTATAGTATATAGCATAGCATACCCTCTGTGGCAGGAACAGGAAGAGGCAAGGAGGCTCCTTGGAGCCTTAGTTCCACATCTAAATGGCGCAATTGTGCGAGTCTCATGTGGAATTATTATTTTCTACTTAGAAATGTTGTGTGTCACAGGGATGGTAGGACGGGAGAGGTAGTGAGGCGGAAAATCGGTTAACAAAAGTGGGTATTCATGTAAAGAAAATTATGAAACTAATTTAAAAGAAATTTAGATACAAGTTACTTTGAAAAATTGGTTAAAAATATCTTTTGATATCATACAAGTACAGGGAAGACGAAGAATAGTAACATTGTACATTATAAATTAAAAAACAAGCAAGTAGTTCTTTGGAAGAAAGTCTCTAGAACACTATAAATTGATAAAAATATTATTTAAGTATTTAATTCATCAAAACCAGCAACTTTTATAAAGTATTTAGGATGTTTACATAACTAATCTCCCACCTAGCCCTACACCTTGAGTTTCCTCAAACCAATATCTCTATAATTTGATAAATAAAAACATTTAAATAATATTCCCAACCCAAAGAACTCTTCAGAGACTAGGTGTAAACACCCTTTTTTGGGGCCACTCAGTTCTTGGTAATTTCGGCAGGCCATCACTCAATTCCAAGATCGTACTTCTTGAGCGCGAACTTGGGGCTTCCCATCATCCTTCGATGGCATCGCGAGTTGGCCCGACAGCTAAAGTGACATCAATCAAGGCGCCCGGCCACGCCCCTAATGCGTTCACAAACACACTCAAGCACTCGCACACACAGACACAGACACACTCACACTCCCACACACACACACTCGCACACCCACACTTGTGCCTGATTTCCCGTTATCAGCAGCGGAGCATGTAATGCCGATGCCATTGCGAGTTTGCTGTTGTTTGCTCGTTATATCAGCGCTTGAGCTGGGATTGGAGCTGAGACCACGTGGCGTATGAGTGCTGTGCTGGCAACGTCAATTGATTGACGACATGAGCCCGGGAAAATGGGGAAAGCATCAAAAAAAGCATGCGAGGGGGGAACGGAGCAAAGTAAATCAATTATTGTGGAACAAAAGTTTCACATTATATGGCCCTGACAAATTGCTATTTGTTACCCGGGCAATCGAGCATTTGGATCATTAAAAAGTTGCCGGGGGACCGACAAAGGATTGTGAAAACACAATAAATTTCTTTGGCATAATCTTCGAGGAAACATCAAATTGCCGTCGCAGAATGTAAACAAATTTTTTAATATATTCCCAGATAGCATGGAAGAGAGAGAGAGAGAGCGGAGCGGAGCGGCAAGGAGATCAATAAGCCAGATACAAGTGGCGGCTGCGATGCTCTTGACGCTCTCTCAGCACTTCTGCCAGAAGAGCTTTTTACGACCGGACCTTCTCCTTCTGCATTATGGCCCGCAGATTTATTTGCCTCGATTTTCGCTTTTACAAAACTGTCCCATAAATATGCAAATTTCTGCGCTCTTCCTGGCACCGAAAAAAAAGAAGAAATACACAAAAATAATTCTCCAGCTAAAGAAAAACAAAAAATAAGAGGGCAAAGAGGTTGTCAAAAGTATGTGAATAAATAAAGGACTGAAAACTCATAAAACTGCATTATTGGACACTGGAGAGCGAGCGGCAAAAGTGGGCTAAAAGCATGAATCACAGAGCCAAGCAAAGGTAGAGCAGCTAAGACTGACCGCAAATCACTTAAACTTTAGCGGAAACTCATTAGTTTCGCTTGCCATTTTCCTCCTTTTATTTCCCGCTGAATTTCTCACACAAAAACCATCTGAGCCACGAATTATTTTCATTGTTTCAGTTTCTAAGTGAGAGGAAACTTTTCCCCAACCCCCCGTTGGAGACTCGCTGAAATCGATGGAAAATTAATCCACTGCAGTTGGAGTGCATTAAAGATGGCTGAATAAATTCTGCTTACTTTGCTCTTATTTTCCACTTATTTTCGAATGAACTTTCCCCGCTCTAGCTCACTCTGCCTTGCTGTGCTCAGAAGCCAATTAATGGCACTTTTATAGCCCAGAGATACAAGCTGTTGCCATGGAGGTGTTGTTATTTTCATTGCCTTTAACTAAACTAACTTTTATTATTTTATTGGACTCTCCCTCTTGCTCTCTCTCTTCGCTTGGCTCCTCGTTTTATGGACCAACTACAAGGACGTGCTCTCGCTGCGGCCTGCCAAGGCTAATATAACAAAGAATTTGTCTTGAGGACATGCCATCATTTGGGCCAATGATTACATTATGCGATAATGTAGCTCCATAAAAGGCTGCAGGGTGACAAACAGATAGTTCAGAGGCGGAGGAGGCGGGTTGGGGCCATTTCGTTTGCCATAATAAGCTGTAAAAGTGACACATACAGTTGACCTGATTTTGCCAGCACATTCCTCTTTTGCCAGCGCATCCTTGTTGCTCCCGGTCCTGCAGCTTCTTTGCTTAATCCAACTTTAAAATTATACACTAACGATCCACACACGCACGCACACCCAGGAGGTGAGGGGAAATCGGCGTAGCAAAGGACCCGGGACCGGGCCGGAAAAGGAAAAGCGGGCTGCAGGGAAAAACAGGCGCCAACAGAGCAAGGATTAAGTTTGAAGCACTGAACCGTGCGGGGAACTAATGCAGGATCCAGGGCTTTCGTCCTTGCATTGGCTACAATCACACATTCGCCTCGCTTACAGGTCTGGGGAAAGTCGGGGGAAAAGCGTGGAAAATTCGCTGCTTGTAAAAAGCGAACACTAAAAGAAAAATTGAGTTGTTTTCTCAGCAATTTCTGTTTAAGTTTTAAGGAAATATTAGGTGCCCAAGTAAGACATTATTTTGTAAGATTCTTATATACTTTAAAATATATAATATATATGAGTAAATGAAGGATTTTTCTTAGTGTATGTTTCCTTGTTGTTCCTGTTGCATTTTTTTCGCTTTCCTCTGGAGAACGTGTGTGCGTGTGTGTGGGGGAAAAGTCCATTCCGCTCTTGCGCCTTAGTTAGCCACTGAACAACAACAGCAGTGACAGCGTAAAAAAGTCGCAATTAAAACGAGAAAAAGATAAAGGTAGCTGGCATACACCGTAGAGTGTGACATCTAGTTCCTTTGTGGAATTAGCAGAAAATAAGTAATCCAAGTCTGAGAGCCCTGAACTTCTAAATAACATACTTATTGATATTTCTTTAAGCTCATCCCTCCCCCAATTTCCCAGGATTAATTTATTCATATCAAATTGCCAGCGGCAATTATAGCCAGGCATGCAGCGCTAATTAAATTTATAACAATTAATTTGGCAGCCATTTTGCGCAGCGAAACAAAAGTGGCAAAACGTTGCCAGTGGCAACAGTCAACAAAAGCAAGAAAAAATAAAAAAAAAAATAAAAAGAAAAGATTGAAGATGAAATGGCGGCGCAAAAAAAAAAAAAGAAAATATGAAGCCAGTAATAAAATAGACTTAATTAGCAGAGAGAGCTGCGTTCGGGGGCCTCTTCCGGTTTTCCCGCTAGAGTTTTTCTTTGCCAACTTTCAGCTAGCAGAAAAAAAAAGAAATAAGAAAAACCCCCGCAAAGTTTGCAGTTTTAAAGGAAGCTGTTGGACCCTGAGCTGTGACAATAATTTGAACATGTCTCAAGTTGATCATTAGCATATTTCATAGGCAGGCACGCCTAAACAGGGCCAACGACACAATTTTCTCCGAATTGCCGAAGGAAACCTTTTCGCTCTCTTTTGCCTGTCAAGTCGGTGGAAATCTACCTGCACATCGACATCTTTGACGCGCCAAAAATGCACTCAGCCGTGTGACCCATTTCCCCTTTTCCGCCGGAATCCGGCCACGGCACACCAGCTATGCCGCCCACTTTTCCCAACTCGTGCCGGAAAAAACTGAGCTGCAACTGGTCTGCCGTTGCCGTTGCCGTTGCATTTTCCCGTTGCTACTCTGATATTTCCCGGAGATGCATTTCACTTCTCCTTCTTACCTTAGAATAACAAAAAATCTGCTCTGTAGTTACCATAAAATGATTTGATGAACGAGCTCTGTGCACAATTTGAGATTGCCTTAAGGTTTGTGCTTGTGTCTGTGAGTTTGAAAAAGTTGCAAAGTCATAAGTTGGAAAATTTCATTCTTAGCTGGTTTAAAGCAAGCTTAAAGTTTTGCAGAACACAGAACTTTGTGTAACTGGGCCCATAAGTACTACAGATTATTGGTAAGAAGTTTGTCCAAGTTCAAGAGGTGACTCGTACACGAATTTAACGCCCAGAGGAAGGTGGAATAATTGATGGGGTTTTGGTTTAAATTTTTAAAGCAATAATTAGTTAGAAAGTTGGGTTATTTTTGTAGAGTTATCACCCTTCCTAAAATGCAAAATAATAGGAAAGAAAATATTATATAAATCCTTAGGTTAGTACCTATTTTTGGTAGTACTCTTTCTGTGTTACTTTTGAATGTATGCATACCCTGTCATCACATTAATTCAATCCTGGAATTTAAATATAGAAAGACAGCCCATAATCCTGTTCCCGAAATCTCTGATACATGTGATACACTCCTTGAGAGCTCTCAGCAAAGGTATTCCCCCCAGTGGCTTTCACTCAATTAACATTTGGCCTATGAAATTCGATGAAATCCCATCACGTTTTTGCTTTGCTTATGAAACATAACAAAGCCCGTCACGTTTTATTTGCCCTTCTGTGCGGTCGTCTTAAGGATTAAGGGGTGGAAGGGGAAAAGAGTTTCCATCCTCGCTTCCTTCCTGGCTTCCTTCCTCGCTTTATTTTCGTGTAATATTTTCTGTTATTTGCCGTGTTAATAAACTTGAACTGTAGTGTAGCCTTTCACTCGACTTTCATGTGTGTGTGTGTACATATCTGTTTGCCACGCCCCTTGTGCATATGCATAGCCCACATATTCGGGGGCCAGTTGACTCAGCTGTCCAACTGTGTGGATTCCTGGCTGTGCACCTTGCTCCACCTTTCGGTTTTTCCAACCTCCTCCTCCACTCCGCCTGCCCCCTCAGGCTGGTAACATACCAATTAATTTTTATTTATTTTAATGCCGCCCGTTTTCCTCGAGGGGCATAGTCCGGTTTTGCCAGCTTTTCCCGGTTTCCAGAGTCGAGAGTGCCAGTTTGGACGTTCCGTAACAAATTTATGCATTACTTGCATTTTATTGACCCAGTTTTCCCTCTCTCTCTCTGGCTTTCCATTTGTTGGTTTTTTTTTTTCTTTACATTGTGCGACGACAACGAGTAAAATGTGGAAATTAAATTTTATTTTAGCAACTTTATTTTTGGGTTCACCGGAAAACAAAGTAAGCAATTTCTGCGTGGGTTACACCGAAAAACATTCAGTCCCTTTCCTTATTGTTGCTGTTTTTTTTTTAGTATTTTTCCTTTTTATTTTTTGTGTAATATTTGCTGTTTGAGCAAAGTTCAGCGACAAAGTTTTCACAACAACGAAAAGTTAAGCAACTTTTAAAATCTTTAAGTTTCGTTTTTTTTGCGAATGTAACAATTGGTATTTGAATAGCTTGAAAATTCAACTATGAAAATTGAGCAGTTCTGGCTTGGCCGGGTAATTTTTGGTTTACTTTTTTTTTGATTTGCGATAAGTGAGTTAATTATAAATTCAGTAAAGAGCAAAATGGTTGCTGATGGTAACAGACAGGGGAGGATGTGATTGGCAGACAGGTTGAAGGTACTATAAGGGAGGGCTTTGTAGTTCATAGAAATGTATCTCAACAGTTGTAGTTAAATATATCACAACCAGCTTAGCTATACTTTGTTCAAAAATAACTACGTTCCTATCATTCTAAGGACTGTGAACATTTAATTGTATCCATAGGAACAATTGTTAACATTATCCAATGATTATGCTGGGAAAATAGGCAAAAGCTTAGTGTTTTATTTTATAAATATTGTAAAGTAAATATTTTGCAATTCAATGGAAAAGATCCAAGCCCTGCAAACTGCAAAGGTTTATATACTTTACCTTCGCGAAGTTAGCTTGCTTTCGTGTTTTGTAATAATTAAAAAAAAATTCTAAAACATAAACCTTGTATAGAAATGTATTCTTAACTTAATTTTCAAAGTCAAACCCTTCCCTAGACTGCATTTAAATATCTTGCACTTAAGAAAATATGCAATTCCAGGCCTGGCTTAAATAATTTGGAATTGCAAACTATAAATAAGGTAATTGAGGTTAAAGTAAACTTATTTGGCTGAAAGTTAATCTCATATTATCCACACCGATATGCGCTGTAAAGTTTAAAATTCAAGAGGTCCTTTTTTCCATGTTTTCTTTTTTTTTTTTTTGACAGGTGCTCGAAGCCAAAGCAAAGCGTTCGAGTGGCAAAAAATAAGTTAGCCCGAGTTATAAAGTTATCCATTCTCTGACGGCTCGGTGGGTGGAAATACCAGGCTGTGGGGGCGGGGGGTGTGGCTAGGGCGTGGCAGGGGAGGGAGTGGTGAGGGGGGCGTGGCATGGCAAATGTTACGCTTGAAGTGTGCTCGAAGTGGGCGTGGTTATTTAATTAGGCTGCTCTCTTTGCTGCCGCCACAGTGAATTTCATTAAACTGCTGTCATGTCGAGTCGTTGCCCGTTTATTTGCGCTGCTCGAACATTTCTGAATAAATTAGCTTGCCTTTCGAGTGAGCAGAAAAAAGAAGAAAATTTCACAGCATGTGTGTGTGTATTTAATAGAAATTTAATGAATACAATTCGGGTTATTTTCCAGCCATTGTTGTTGAATTGAGTGAGAGCTGGTTCTGGGTGCATTCAAATTGCATGATTTGAGCCATATTTCTTCTCTTTTCGACCGCCCTCTGAGAGGTCTACCCTTGGCTTATAAGTCCCTTGATGATGGCCACAATACAACCAAGAAGATAGTTTCGAGGTTGCCTGCTCAATTTTTGTGCCATACTTATCTCTATTTTTCTCTTCCTTTTAAATTTCATGAATATTTTCTCTCAAATTTTAGGTCCTTTGTTCGCGAATCGGCTTAGTTCGAAGCTTTTAACTTGAACATTTAATTTGTGGTGATTTTGAATAGTTTCCTTTGTCGTTCGCACTTTTTTTATTGCAGCTTATAAAGATTTTCTGGTGAGTTTCTTTAAGTTTAAAAGCATAGAGCAATAATTGTTTTATCACCTTAAATATATTTATTAAATTTTACAAAACATTTTAGGTCTTTTACCTTCCGTCGATAGCTTAATTTCCTATTTTAATAAACATCTAAATATTCTTTAAAAACCTCGAAGTTAAGGGAATTTTCCTTTTCATTATTATGTCAAAGCTTGAGTTGTAAAATTTACGCATTTAATTATTTATATTCTGTTTCTAAATATATTAAATTGGTTATTATACCCTTGCAGAGGGTATTATAGTTTTGCCATGATGTTTGCAACGCAGTGAAGGAGTCAT
>JAEIIU010049629.1:0-23550 GCA_018874675.1 Drosophila baimaii | reverse complement strand
GGATAGAAATCAATAGATAATCATTATATGTGGATTTTTATTTTTTCACTTATAATGATTACGGTCCCTGTTTAAAACACACAGTCTTGGGAACTAAGAGATGTTCTCTGAATTGATTAATATTTTTTAATGAAAAGGAATTTAGAATAATCTAAACTTGGTGGCAAAAACAAACTAATTAGATAAGGAGAGAACATACATCTGAGTTATCAGGCTATTCACGCACATTTTTCTTTTAATCTCATATAAATATAAAACTAAAATATATGTATGTGGAAGAAGTATTTTATGTAGCGATTAAAAAAAAAAAAAACAGAAGACATTAAATGATTTAATAATTCTTTATCAAAAAATATATATATATTTGTCTACAACTATCTGATTTAGCAAGATGGGCTCAATCGTTTTGATCATTCCAACCTAGCGAGCTCTGTTAACTATAAGAAGCTAAAAATGCCTTGAGTCCAATAAAAAATATTATATTTTTATAATCATTATAAAAATAAGTTCATTAAATATAGTTATGTAGCCAATATATAGCCAAAATACCTTTGAATATAAAAACCTTAAATAGAAGTCTAGCCAATCCTTAGGAACCATTCTCCCTGTAACTTAATCCCCGGAGTATTTTTGCTTATATGCTTCTATGTTGTGTTTTCGCTTCTTGAAATCCGGGCTTTTCTTAAATTAGCTGGAACTAATTGGTAATTAATACTTTTTTTCCAAGTAATTGTCATCTTATCTCCATGGTTATGCAAAATGCCGAATTCTCTCGTATTTGATTTGATTATTTGTGTTTTTGTTTTCGGTAGCTTGGACAAAAAATTTGCAAAGCTTCTTAGTTGAGAGAGCGATAAGGCCACATTTACCGGGCTCTACATAAGTCAGAACAAAGCGGGGAAAGTGATCAATTAAGTACTTTTCTCCAAAGCAGAAAGTCAACTTGGCGTACTCTTGGAGCCTCTAGTTTTTTAAGTTTTGCTGTGAACAAACTACATCCTTTCGACCTCTCAGCGAAGGCCAAAGTGAAATCTTACTCCCAGTCACAAAAAGTTCTGAGAGAGAAAATGAAAATTCAATTTTTTATGACAGCCCTACTGCTACTCGCGACTACGAATGGCGTAGCATCTATCGGTGCTTCGATCAAAGAGGTCGCAAATTTGGGCATTGGAGTTGCGCAATCCATGAAACTTATAGAAAACGTGCCCGACGAGAATGTTCCGCACTTGCAGGATGACAAGTCAATGGTGGAGCCTTGGTTGATCGAAATCCGAAGCCGTATAGAGGGAATGGACCAGATGAGCAGAGACCAGGTGAGTCAAAGGGATACTTCCGTCTCCGCTCTGCGTCTCTAATAGGCATTCCTTCTCAGCATCGTCATTTTGCGGACTTCACAAAGGATGCGCTTACAGACTACATAGAGAGAAATGTACCCCTTATAGCCAAGATGCAGGACATCCATAAAATTATAGACAAGATCTCATTACGCTACCAAAGGATGCTTAAATATAAAAATAGGCAGCCCTTGGAGCCGACGACCCTAACCAGCTTCGCTGAGGAAACAATCTCGACGATCGGCCTCATAGATGAACTGCACATCACGCTCCTTGGAAACGAGGACAGAGCCTATGTGTCGCCCAACAATCTGCTGGTCGAATTGGACACCAAATTGAAGGTAACAACAGTAAGCAAACATAGTGGATTTCAATACTACATATTAACCTAGTAACTGCTTTTCAGGTCTCACCCACTCACATGTGCCGTACACAGCAATCGGCCCAGCAGTTCTTTTATCTCCTGCACGAGGATATCGCTCTTACCGAACTTAAGGCGCTCGCCTTGGTTGACTTCTCCTGGACGTTGCTCAAGACAGGGGGCAACTTCACCGAGGAGAGGAAAATAATGCGGGAGGGATTTGAGCGCAGGACAAACCGCACACAGAGTATGTTCAAGGACGTGATTAGCAGAGCAGACCGCACCATTTGGCGCTGCGATCCAACGTACCACAAGCGAGGTGTGACCTACGAGGAGGTCACCCGCCTCCTGCAGGGCTATATCGAGAACGAGGTGGACCTAAGTCCGGATGGGTATTGTCGATATAGCTGCGAGGACTACAATTACGCGAGTAATCAAGGATGCTACGACAACGAGTTCTGCTCCCATCAGCCGAGGTGTTCTGGTCGCGTGCACAAATGCCAATTTGTGGAGTCTAAGATGCAGGTGTGCCAGGCGGCATGGGGGTCCACCAGGCGGTACGAGTTCGTCCACTACAGGAGCGGTCATAGGCTGGGTCAGTGGGGCACATGCGATTGGAACAAAGACGAAGCAAATAGCTGGCGTCGGTGGCTTTTCTGGCAATGCAGCTACTGCCTGTGCTTGTGCGATGAGCAGGGCCCGAAGTCGGATCGGTACTTCAACCTGCGACCCGTGACAGCTGATATTGGGCGCAACAGGTCAGTATTCAAGGGGATAACTAAACAATATAATTATTATTTGTTCTTGTCAAATCATTCCAGAGTCGTAACTGGCCTTCGTTTCGCAAAGCGCAATCGCATATTACACCTGCAGATCCAGGAGGGCGAGCTTCTGCCCCGCGGAGTCATCAACCAGACAACTCTCCAGTGGAAACCCGTGGACGAATACAGCATCACCGATCGGAATGTGCGACAGAGTGTGGATTACCACATGCTGACCTATGACAGACGTTCCATCGATCTAAATGAGTTGACACCACTGAACAACAGCTACCTCATTACCGGACTGCGGTTCCGAAACGTTGGGGGTCACCTGCACCTGGAGCATTCGAGTTCCAGAGCGGCAAACTTATAGAGCCAAGTGAGCAGACCTATTGGGAGACTGAAGCCAGTGATCAGGGGAGGTAAATGCAGCCTTGCGATCTATCTTTTAACATAATCGCAAACCAGAAATCATTCTTTCTTTCAGAGAGAAGCTTCGCCTGGGGGAAACCCATGTGCCTACGTTAACCACCTCTTCGGTGCCTTTCTCCAACAGCAATCAGTACATCGAATTTACACACACAGGCTTCGAACAGGACGTCGCCCAGACCACGGTGCCTTTTATTGACATCCAGGAAGTGGTCTCAAGTCCACCGGTGCCGCTGTCCGGCATTGGCATACACTACAAGGGGAGGTCTGGCTTCGGGGGCTTCCTCGGACCCAAGATAATTAACTACGACTTCGCTCCATACCTTCAATGATCCGAGAGGTTGTCCCGGAGGAGAGAGGATGCATCTTTGGCTAGGACAACTGTTGTTTTCTCTGTTTACTATGGTTAAATTCACCTGCGGTTAAGTTTATGCTATGTTCAAAAACGACAAGAGTTAGAAACAACTCTTCTTTGAGTTGTACATCGAATTCTCTAAAAAATTAGTATAAATCTCTTGGCATTTGAGACAATAAATTTACCTAGAATTTATTCACCGTTTTATAAAAGTATTTTGTATAATTTAGGATAATATAGATGTGTTTTTAAGCGATTCGAATTGGATGTTTTGGTGGCTAAATTTGCAATTTCCAATCTATGTTCAATTAACGCGCCTTCTACAACCTCGACGGATGGACAGCACTGAAATCGACACAAACATCGATATATCGATAGAAGCTGAAGGCACTGCCGCCGAACAAGTTGGCATCCCTGTCACAGTTTGTTGTTTTTTTGCCGCTGCTGCCATTTGTTGTCGTTTTTGAATGGAAATCAATCACCACATTTCAACAATTTAGATCTAGTCCCCGAGTCGATAACTGTCTACAAAATTCTCGGTTTATTTGTACAATTCCAAAAAAAATTCCTTGTGCGCATGCAGAAAGAAACAAAAATTAAGGTGAGTCTTGTCTCAGCTTCGCTCACACACACACACACACAACGCGTGTTCTCTCTCACATGCATAGGGCCACGCACACAGAGGCAGCAAAAGCCGGCTGTGAAAGAGAGAGCGAAACGGCAATAACAAAGGTTGCCAGATTTTCGCGCCTTGCGGATTTTTGAATTTCAGTGAAGGTGAAAGTATTTTTCGTTGGCACGCTTTTTTGTTTTTTTAGTTTTTTTTTTTTGGTAATGTTATTGATCGATCGGCAATCGATCGCGTCCGCCGATCGATGATCGAAGTGTGCCCCGCATTCTGCTGGGCGCTGCTGCGTTTCTTGGTTTTTTATTCTTTTTTCGCGTCTCGTTGGATGATCTTGGTGCCGTGCCATGAATCTTCGAAAATAGCCAGCCATTGACACGCCGCGCACACACACACACGGAGTCCGTCGTCGTCGTCGTCGTCGTCGTCGTGGTGAAGTAATCCTGAACAATCTGAACAATCGGCACCTGCATATCGCCCCAAAAAAAGCGACCACCTTGAACCCATTCGACAGACCCACTCCACTTTGCGCGGAAAACCCCCATTACGTTTCATTCCGTTCCCACAAATCACTGATAAGTGCCAGGAATATCAGGGAAATTAGTTGCAAAACTTCAAGAGTAAATAGGAAGATATTTTCCAGTTAAATAAAGTCATACAAATATTAATATTATGAAAAGGTGTTCAAAATTTACATTTATTTTAATAAAAAATAGTAACAAACGAATAAATCTTTGAATAGGTTTAAAAATTACAATATTTCTGGACTTCATAACGACTTTACAATTATTTAAATTATAAACATTAAAAACAGATCAACTAACTCGTTTAAAAATTAAATTAAAAACCTCTTAGGGTTAAATATAAATAAAAAAGTGTCCGAAAAAACTGAAAACCCAAAGCATATAAATTTAAATCATAGAAATGCAATACAAATAACATAAAAAAATATGAACAACATATAATATATAATAATAATATTAAATAAATTGTTTAAATACAATATAAATATTATATAAACTTTATCCTATAAATTTAAAACAAAAGCAAGATTACAAAAAGAAGAACATTAAATTAGCAAATATAACGAACAAAAAACTATAAATAATAATTATAAAGGTATATAAAAACATACATTTAAATACAAAAATAAATATTTAAAGCTTCTGGCTAAGGAAATAGTTCTGGCTATTTCTGTAAATTAATAATAATAATATAAACCCCTCTTAAATATATCATAACCCCAGAAAAAGTGCTGAGTTGCCTAACAAAAAAATAATATTAAATATAAAACACTTAACTTTAAACAAATTATAATAAAAGACCTTCTATCAATTTAAATTTAAAACATTAACATATTATTGGCTTTGCACATTCAGTTCACATTCAAACAAACTTAGTTCTTTCATTGAGAAGATGGCTGGCAAATGTCCACTTTTTGAAAGCAACAAAGATAAGAATGAAAACAAAGGACTTTAAATAGAGCTGATTACCAAATAAATTGAATAAAAAGGCATTTAGATAAAGGCAACAGAGGGATATATCTAGAAGTATCAGCTGTACCCATTTTTACATTTAATAATAATGATATTTACCCATCTAATGCCATTTTTAATCCTCTTCTTCCCCCATTTAGTTGCTAAAATTACCTGTAAATACACGATGGCTCAAATGACCGAGAAGAGGACGTCGGCCCGATCGGGGACAGCTGCCAAGGAGAACCACAGCCTGACGGCGGGGCGACATCATCGCCATCAGCAGAACGGCCAGCAGCGCAGCGGCGGCAAGGGCATCGAAATCCTGGACTTTCACGAGTCCTGGCTGGAGGAGGTGGAAATCTACAAGGACAAAATGGTGATGGCCAAGAAGCTGACCCACCACAATCACGTACCCATCGCTTCACAACACTTCAGCTCGCACCTCTCGGCCCCGAATCGGAATCAGAACAGGCTCTCCTCCGGCACTCCACTGCAGCGTAGCGCCGCCGGCGGAGGATCAACCTCTGGTGGTGGCTTATCCGTTGCCGCCGCCACCTCCGCCGCTGCTGCTGCTGCTGTCTCCGCCGCCGCTGCCGCCGCCGCCTCTACCCGATCCTCACCGCCCGCCCAAAAGCCCAGATCACCGCCCTCGCCCCGTAAGCGGCAGACGCCGGAGAAAATAACCAGTGGCAGCGCGTCTGCCGGCGATTCATCGAAGGTCATTCAGTCACCGCAGCGCATCAGCATTCGAGGCACCACGTCCCCATCCGCCAACACCAGTCCAAAGGGCACTACGACTTCCGCAGCCATTGCACACAGCACGGCCAACAGTGTGCTCCAGTCGGAGTCGTACAAGAAAGTCCAGGTGAGCGAGGGGAAAGCAGCTTCTGTGTTATCTGTTACGATCAGTGTTGGTTAGGCTGTAGAGAAAACATGTTAGGATTACATTTGTGTGACTCAGATATAGAACAAAGTGGCTAGGTATGAGAACAAATAGCTCACATTTCTTGTAATAATGCCTTAAAAATAACTAAGGCTGCTTAAATATCATTATTCGTGCTGGACTCATCGCTGGGTCCAGGCTTTCTAGTCAAAAAGCGCGCTCTAGAGCCGGTCACTCTCTTGTAGGTATACATCGGAAGCCAACGAATGTATTCTTACGCATTCTACATTTGTACGCTCACATCTTTACGCTCTCAACTTTGTGACAGCGGAGAGAACGCGATTTTCATCAGAAACAGACAAAATTGGTTCCATACGACAAATCAAGGGTATGGTCGTTACTTATCTTAGTAACTCCAGCGTCTTTGGCTTTGGGAACCACTGTCATTTACTAATCGGTGGAAGTTCGGTTATGTTTTTGATTAAAACAAAAGATTAAAAATCTTGTTAAAAAGTTTTTAAAGTATTCTCTCTTATTGGTAGATTTTATTTTTAGTTTTTTATTTGTTTCTCTAAAATAAATATCCTAAAATAAACGTTATGCTTAGTTTTTAAAAAGCTCCTCCTAAAATGAATATCTTAAAAATTAATGTGTTTCTTTTTGTTATAAACTTAACACTGCCTCTGCCAATTATCCAAACAAAGCTATGCTTTTATAAATTTATAACCTCATTTTGCTGGCTTAACCTTGAGTCCACAAGTATTTTCTTGATTAATTCTGGAAAAAACGAGATCACATCTTAGAGAAATATCTGTGTTAGCCCGTCATGAGATCCCTAAAACAATTAATCTAAGTTAATCCTTCAATTTCCCATCATATACCCCTAATAACCGCCATTTCCCCCCAATGCGTGTTCCTTGTTGTCCGTTTCCGTTTCCGCTTTCGCTTGAACTAACCGCCCAGATGCTATTGAAGCGCGCCCGCGACGATGTCTGCGCCAAGAACCCAACCAGCAATGGAGGTGCCAGCAGCATTGGCAACAGCAGCAAGCGCTCCAGCTTAAGTCCGCCCGTCCTGGCCAAGATGGCACCCTCGAGCCTATCCTGCACGAGCACCCAAACCTTGAAGCCATCGCCGCCCAGCAAGATTGTGGTGAACACCTTCCATGGCAGCAGCATACTGAATACCCAGCAGCAGGATGAGAAGAGCAAGCTGCTCACACAGAACGGGCTGACCAAGTCCGCGGCCACGGCCCTCGAGACGAGCCTCTATGCCACCTTGTACACCCAGCCGCCCCACCTCAATCAGCAGCAGCACCACCACTTGGCCAGCCAGCGGATTTCTGCAGGAGATCACGGCGCTCCGTATGTGGGAGTTTCCCTGAACAAGGGACCCGGCCATGATCACGATCGGAGGCACGAGGACGATCCATGCGCAGGTGAGAGAGTTTCGAGTTTTCCTAAGAATACGTAATGCATTCAGCAACTCCCTTAGCTATCGATGACATCAACAACTACGATGACTCGGACTCTGAGGAGGAGTATGTGGGTACGCCGTTCTTCCTGGAGGAGGACAGCTCCGAGTCGCACCAGAGCCGGCATACGCGCCTGCAGCCGGTAAAGACCACCTCGAAGGAGTCGGTGGCCACCACGGATTCGGAGGCATCAGTTTATTTCCGTCCCAATGCCATCCTCTCGCCCAGCCTGTTCCCAAACGTTCCGCCCTACCTCAACTTCACCTCGCACGCAGACAAGGGTCCACCCATGCCGGCAGCTTTGCATCGAGTTCTCAAATGGAAGCTAAGTCCCGTAATGCCCAAGATCGTGAAGCGAGTGGTCCTTAACTCAGGCTTTCGCATCATTAAGAGTGAGTTGGAGGGTTTAGAGTTGTTTTTTCTGGTTTCTAATCTCGATTCCCTTGGCAGACACCACCGACTGGATGGCCGTGTGGGAGAAGCACATGAAGAGTCCTGGCTTCCGGACTATAAGATCGCACCAAAAGTACAACCACATACCTGGATCTTTCCGCATTGGACGCAAGGACACCATGTGGCGCAGCATCTATAATAATATGAAGAAATTCGGCAAAAAGGAGTTTGGCTTTATGCAAAAGTAAGAAAATGTAGAGCTTTAAGGCAGAAAATATCGATATGTCGATACTTGTCGATATGTAATTCGATATTTTTAAAGTATGATAAATCGATATTCTGCCTTATATACCAGAGTTTATTAAAAATTCCCTTTTAATCATATATTAAATATATTTTCCCTTTAAATTTTTCAATAATTTCGATATTTTTACGTGAACTGCGATATTTTTCGATATTCTTAATTGCAATGTATTGAACTTTACGATATTTTCAATATTCCCTTAATATTTTTCGATAATATCGATATTTTAACGTTAAATGTGATATTTTTCGATATTTCCAATTCGATATTTTCGATAATTTTAATATTTTTCTTGATATATCATATGGAACCTTTCCTCTCGATATATGTATCTTAAAGTTAGGTGCCCAAACAGGATCTTTATACATTCAAAAAATCATGCTGACTTATCTCTTACTTTACCTTTACCAGATCCTATATAATGCCCGATGACCTGGAGCATCTGCGCCAGGTGTGGCCCAAAAACGCTTCCAAGCTCACTAAGTGGATTGTTAAGCCGCCGGCAAGTGCTCGTGGCACCGGTATTCGCATAGTGAACAAGTGGAGCCAGTTCCCCAAGGATCGTCCGCTGGTTGTGCAAAAGTAGGTCCTAGAATCGTATAAAGATATATGTATATCCTAATGCGATGCTCCTCTCACACACAGATACATCGAGCGACCGCTGCTGATCAATGACAACAAGTTCGACATGCGTCTGTATGTGGTGCTGACCTCCATTAACCCGCTCCGCATCTACATGTACAAGGATGGCCTGGCAAGATTCGCCTCCGTGAAGTACAGCTCGGAGCTGAGCAATCTTGACGAGCGCTGCATGCACCTGACCAACTATAGCATCAACAAGTTCTCGCAGAACTATGCCAAGAACGAGGACTTCAATGCCTGCCAGGGACACAAGTGGACGCTGCAGTCGCTGTGGTCCTGCCTGGAGAATCGCGGCGTTAACACCAAACGGCTTTGGGCCACGCTGCGCAACCTGGTGATCAAGGGAATCGTGAGCGGAGAGTCGGGACTGAATCGCATGTACCGCCAGAATGTGAACTTTCGCTACAACTGCTTCGAGCTCTTCGGCTTCGATGTGCTGCTGGACGAGAATCTGGTGCCCTGGCTGCTGGAGATCAACATATCGCCCTCGCTGCACTCCGAGCTGCCGCTGGATCTCCATGTGAAGGGACCCCTCATCCAGGCCGTGCTCAACACTGCCCTCTATCAGGTGCCGCCCAAGCTGAATGAGCCGCAGCAGACCGAGATCCTGAAGGAGTTGAATCTGAACGGTCCGCTGTGCCACGACAAGCGCATCTTCACCACCTGCCTGACCGCGGAGGAGGTGCGCAAGCACAATCAGTACACCAATCGCAGCATCGAGTTCCGGGAGGAGTATGTGGACACCATACTGGATAACCTGCTGCCGGACGATGTGCGGTGCCTGATCGTGGCCGAGGACGAGCTGGCACGCTGCCAGCCGCTGGAGCGCATCTTCCCCACTGCCGACACACACATCTACCTGAGGTACATCGAGAATGCGCGCTACTACAACCGCCTGCTGGACGCCTGGGAGTCGAAGTATGCCAAGAAGCGGGAGATGGGCATTGCCCTGTTGTCGCGCTTCTGCCGGGACAAGTACCACCTGCAGGTGTCCGACGCGGCCATGGAGAAGGTGACTGACCATTCCATCACACATAACATTCGCACTTGCTGCAGCCCCTTTTCAAGTCATATTTCTTATCTAGGAACCCAATGTCGCACTTACCGAGATCGATATGCTGCATGTGCGAAAGGATGAGGTTCTGGATGGTGCCACCACGCTGGGCCTGCTCAAGCCCACCCTAGAACTGGACAGCTGCAATGGGGTGGTGGTGCCGCCCAGTCCGGACGCCTGCGTCGAGATTAGGTCGTAAAACAACCAAGACTGACAGCACCACCCGCTGCCGCACCCGCTCCGGCACCCGCGCCCGAAATCTGCCACAGCATATCGAGATCTTAGTCACAACTACAACTTCCGTTCTCTTCAGAATGCTATGCCTACGCCCACATCCCCTTTCAGAAAATTCAAGCTGGAGTTGTCTCCACCAAATAAAGTTACTAAATTCCCATCGTCATTATCCCGAAGACTATTTTCTGATTAGACTCTCGCATTGGAGAGCTTCCGGACTTATGAGTGCCTAACGAGTGTCATACCTTTATATTTCGAAGATCCAATTATTATGCAATTATTTTTTAGAAAAATTGAAAGTGAATAAAGAAAATACATACCATTTGCTGGTGTGATAGTTAGTAAAAAATAATTGGTAGCTTATTTTGTTTTATTTCACATAAGCCTTTAACTTATGAATTGGAAATATTTTTTGGGAAGTTTATAATTTAAAATATGTATTTTTACGTTTCTTTTAAAGTAAGAAAGTATTTTCAAAGTTAAGGGAAAATAAAATATTAAGCGTATAATTTATTTATTTATTTTTAAAAATCAAGGGCCCAAAAAAGTATTTCTTTAAAGATAAAAAGGTTTTTTAACCTGAATAAATAAACTTTAAAGCGTATACTACATTTCATGTATTTTTTTTAAATTACTCGTAATTATTTATTATAAACAAAATTTTTAAGCTTTGCACTTATACATATTACTTTTAAAATAAAGTAGGAAAGTATTTTTTTTTACCTAAAATTTAAAACCATTTTAAAAAGCTAATTAAATGAATCATCCCATTAAGAATAAACAATATTGATATTTATATTTACATTTTCTGGGAAAAGCATTCTCATATTAATATATTTCATATCACATTTATTTGTAGATTTTAAATATAATATTTTTAAGACCTTTTGGTATTATATTAACGACTTTTCCCATTACTTGGTATATTCGGTATATTAGCTAGTATTTCAACCCTTTCACATCTTGCTGGTATATTTAGCGAGCCCAGCTGCGGGCACACTAAGCTATAGTAAACAAAAATTCATTTTACGGCGCGGCGCTAAAAAGAAATAAAGTTTTTAACCCATAATTTACCATGGCGTGGTCATAATTCTAAATTCAAGAAACCACCCAGCTGACGGGGATTAAGTTAATGAATAATTAAACTGGATACTTCAGGCGAAAAGGAGTTCCCAAACTGGAAGGCTGCTGCATGAGGAGAAAGAAAAAGTTGCGTTTCATTGATTTTTCGCTGTGACGCCGAAAATTGCTACTTAAAGAAAGTCGATTTGGTGTGGTAACAACAACCAATTTGCAAAATGAGTGGTAAGCTATAGATTTAAATTAGCTATGCTTTTCCCCTTTGATTATTATTATTATTATTATTACTGTTCTCCCGGGGGAAAGGCAGCATTTTGGTGGCGACTGTATGGGAATTTGCAGTCTGCTTTCGGGAGAGATGTGGGGTGGGTTATGTGGGTTAGGGGCGGAGGGCGTTGGGGCTGTTAAAGGTCCTGGCAGGACAGACGCACCTGCGCCCTGACACCCATCTCCAGCCCAGTGAAGGTCCAGGCCCCACGATGAAGTCATCAATTTGGCTACAAATGTATATACAGTGGAACTTCTTTTACTGGATGGTTTCCTATTTGGCTTTGGGAATTGCAAGGAATTGGAAATTAATTGGAAAGGAGGCCCAACATTAGGCACTGAAAGTGAAACATATTGTAGCATACTTTGGGCTCTATATTTTGTTGTTTTTGCGACAATATTGACACATATTAAATTACTTTGTTATGAAATAAAAAACTTCCTATACTGAAAGCTTTCGTTAAAATAATTAAAGAACTTTAAAAATGAATTAATCATATTAAATATATTTTTAACACCTAGTTTGAAGTTTTTGTGTATTTATAAATTTATTTGCTTATAATAATGTATATTTAGCTATTTATTTTAATTATTTAACTTCATACTATAGCTTAATATAGAACAGTAATACTTACACATATTTACCACAGAAATAGAGGTTTGAAAAACAATAAATATGATGCCCAAAAGTATGCTACAAAATGCATTTTAAAGACAAATTAGCTAATTGCATCATTTTGAACACATTTTATATTGTTTATTTAAATCTACAGCATTTTCTGTGTCTTTAACTTAATTTTCTTAGTAATCTTTCTTAAATCTGCAATAATTCTTTCACAAATTAGGCGACGAAAGTAGCGAAGAGAAGCACATCCTCAATTTATCCAAGCAAAAGCTGAAGAAAGTGCCCAAGCAGGATGATGCGCACAGCATACGGCAGCTCATCCTGGATGAGAACGAACTGCAGAAGATCGACAACATAGACTCGTACCTCAAGATAGAAACGGTTAGTATAAAATCACATTATAAATTATATAATTAATAATAAATACTGCCCACTTTCAGCTCTCCCTGGCCAGAAATCAATTACTGCGCATGTATGGCGTTTGCCGGCTGCACTGCCTCCGTGAACTGAACCTCTCCTTCAATGGCATCCTATCGATCGAAGGCCTCAAGGAGTGCATTCACCTGCGCCTGCTTAACCTGGAGGGCAACAACATCAAGACCATTGAGCACCTCAACACGAACGTCAATCTGGAGTGCTTGAATCTGGCAGACAACAGCATTGGCAGCATCTCGGATGTGTCCTATTTGCGCAATCTCAAGGAGCTCTACTTGCACGGCAATCGGCTGACGCATTTGCGACAATGCGATAAATACTTGCCCACCTCCCTGGAGACCCTGACGCTGGCCAAGAATGGCATAACCGATCTCAATGAGATCTGCACGCTGTCGCATCTGTGCAATCTGCTGAGCATCTCGATATCGGATAATCCCTGTGTCAATATGACCAATAGCTTGGAGTGAGTCCTCTGCCAACTGCTATTTCTTACCTTATTTGGTTCTTAAACTCAATATCCTCTCTTTTCCAGCGGGTTTGACTACCGACCCTTTGTGCTGAACTGGTGCATGAACCTCAAGTATATCGATGGCTATGTGGTGGCCCCCATTGAGGGCTTGAAGGCAGAGTGGCTGTACAGCCAGGGACGGGGACGCCAGTTTCGTGTGGGCGAGCAAATCGGTTTGGCCAAATACCTGAGCTCCAACTGTCCGCTGGTGGGCGAGGCCCTGGAGGATGAGAACGATCGTAAGCTGCGCCTGATCCTGAGCAAGGCGCAACACCATCAGCGGCAGCTGCAGGAGGAGATTATGGACAATGCGAACAGCTCGGCCAGCACCTCGCCCTCAGCCCATCGCAAGAAGCCCTCAAGTCGCATTCAGTCGCCGCGATGTAAGTCGTTTTAAGTCTAACTTAATGATTCCCTTTTGATATGGACATGCCTGCTTATCCCGCCTTAGTCTCACGCCTGAGTGGCCGCCAGGGCTCGCCGGAATCCATGGCGAATAGCTATCATGGGAACAGCAGCTGCAACAACAGCATGGTCAGCGACAATGGCTCGGCGAATAATTCCCTGCAGATGAGCATCTCGCTAATTGAGAACATCAAAAACGATGGCGATGGCTACTCGCTGGCAGGCAGTGGAATGTCCAGCAGCGTGACCACCAAAACCTACAACTCCACGGAGTCCACGCCCAGGAATATAACGCCTAATCCCTATAATGGTGAGGTTCCTTATGAAAGTTATATTTATGGGAACAAAAATATATATTTTCCCCCCTTTCAGATCAAACATTCATCAGCCAAACCCCGTCCGGTGGACCCCTGGCGGCTGCCTCAAAGATGGTGCCCGTGCCGGAGACCCTCATGAGTCCGGATGTCTGTCCCGCCGCCGTTGCCCAAAGGATGACAGTCGTGGGGGCCATGAACTCGCAGCTGCACAAAACCAAAGTGAACAAGAACAAAGGTGGCCAGTAGTTAGCAGTCTCCCCCAGCCGACACACAACATCCCTTCACACTCTCTAACCCTTTAAAACTTTTTATTTTGTTATAAACAATACAGACAACAAACTAAACTTGCCCCGGGTGCGAAGCCCACAGCTGAAAAGGAACCAAAGCCCGGCCAGTAGTCCGCGGAAGGTAGCCAGTAGAAGCAACAACAATACAGAGAAAATGCAGCAAGAGAAGCTACAGACATCCACGATGATGATAGATGCCGGCGGCTTTAGCACCGACGACGATGGCGAGCAGATCAACACCGAGAAGCTGAAGGCCATCCGGAAGATGGCGGCCCAGAAGCAGCAGCAGCAGCAACAGCAGATGATGCTGTACCAGGACAAGATCAACGGAGGAGCCAGCCAGGACTGTGCGGAACGTCTGAGCGAGCACGTGACCGAGTCCTCGGCTGTGACCATCCAGAAGATGTGGCGTGGCTATCACACCCGCAAGAAGACCAACAAGGATATAGCCGAGAGGCTGCAGCGACGACGCACGCAGGAGTACATAGAGTAAGTGCCTCCTTGGGGAATTCTACACTTGGTTTATTCAATTCTCCTTCTCTCCTGCAGACAACTTAGCAAGGACATGCTGCTGACCAAGGCCCAGCTCGAGAACGAGCGCAAGATCCAGCAGCTGCAGATGCAGGCCATCAATGCGCTATGGAAGAAGGTATCCACGATGGAAGTGGAGCCTAAGGGTATACCCGACCAGCAGCAGCAGCAGCAACAGCAGGGCGAGCAGGACTCCACCGGTGGCTCTGGCCAAATGAGTCTCGACCAGAACTCCGCCTCAGTGGTCAACGATCTGGCCAAGCGCTGCACCATGCTCACCGATCAGGTGCAAATACTACAGAGCTCGATTGGCACCATTGTCAACTGCCTGACCATGGTGTGCAACCTGCCCCAGGATGCGATCAAGAAGCAGGCCGAGATCATCGATTGCAGCTCCACCCAAACGGATTTGATAGCCGTGCACACACCGCAAATAGAGGACCTCACCAATTTTCCATTCACCAAAACCAGACCCTCGACTTTGGCCCTGGAATCCAAGCACGAAACGACAACGCTGGCTAGCGCCAAGATCGAGGAACTCCATGAGGTCGAACTCAAGGAGAACAATGAGTCGGCTCTGCAGGATAGCGATGCATAGACCCCAGTTAATGAAAAAGAAGTAAACGCTTTAAGGATCCGATCTCGGCGCTAATTAATTAATTCATGTGTAGGCTTTTGTGTAGCTTTTGCAACAATTTTTAGAGATCAGTTGACACCACTTACCCAGTAGAAGCAGCAGGCAGACACGGAAAAAAAATCCATCTTTTGTTAAACTTATGAGGTGTATGTATGTATGTACGTACGTGAGAGAGAATGCAAAAAAGAGAAAACTTATGAAACAAATTATAAATACAAAATTACATTTTTGTAAAACAAAAACCGAGATTTAAGTTTCTTAGTGGGACACATTTGTTTCGGGGATGAATGCACTATGGCGCATAATAACTCAATGGAAGTGACAGTAAATTGTTATCTGCCTAAAATTTAAAACCTTTTCTTGCTTAATTTCAGAAATCATTAATTTTTAAAGCTTAATTAGCATGTAAAATCTTTGCTTTGGGATGAATATACTATGGCGCCAAAAATTTAATGGAAGTGACAGAAAATTCTTTTTGGAGAAATAAGCAACTGGTTTATCGAATTTAAAACCTTTACTTGCCTAATTTAATTTCATATTTGTATTTAAGGTAATTAAGTATGTAAATAATTATTTGTGCTCAAGTTAAATTAACATCTAAGCCCAGTTTGGGATGAATGCAATATGGTGCATAAAAAATTATTGGAGATCAGCTCAAATCTTCTAAATTTATGCATTTGCATAAAATTTAAAACATTTTTATTGGTTTTCTTTCATTTTTCAATTAAAATTAACATTTAAGTTCACAGTTTTGGGATGAATGCACTTTGGCGCACTATACTTTATGGTAAATTATTCTCTGCCTAAAATTTAAAACCTTTTCTCGCTTAATTTCACACATAATTTATTTTCCAAGCTAAATTAGCATGTAAACTCTTTGCTTTGGGATGAATCCACTATGGCGCATCGAAACTTAATGGAAGTAACCGTATATTATTTGTACAGAAATAAGCAACTGCTTCGAATTTATGGAATTTAAATCCTTTTCTCGCTTAGTTTAATGAAATATTTATATTTAAAGTAAATAAGCATGTAAATAATTATTTATATTCAAGTTAAATTAGCATTAACGTCATTATTTTGGGATGAATGCACTATGGTGCATGAAAAATTAATGGACACCAGCTCGTTTCTTCTAAATTTGAGAATTTGCTTACAATTTAAAATGTTTTTATTGGCTTTCTTTAATTTTTTCAATTTATCAAGTTATCCAATTTCATTGTTTTTGGATAAATGCACTTTGTCGTACAACCAATCACTGGACGTCACAGAAAACTATGGTTTGGTGTGACTATGTAGTTTTGCCCTAAAACAAGTAACTTATCTCTAAATTAAACCCCTTTTTTCGTTTAAGTTAATTTCTTAAATAATTTTATTAAAGTTAAATCAACCTGTAACGTTAAACTTCCAGCTGGCCTCCTAAAATCCTCATTTACAAAAATAACAACTTAGCTTAGCAGTAGCAACTACAAAGAACAGCTTTTTTGTTTAATTTTTGTGGTAGAGATGCGCTTAACAAATGTTTACAAATAATCCTAAACTACAGAATTTGTGTATCCTAAGGAATGTCAGTCTTCATCGCTGGACGTCTCCTCGTCGTCCTCTTTCTCTTCAGAAGATTCCTGCGGACGATTTGTGTTGGGCGTGAGATCATCCTCGAAATCGGAATCCTCTTGATTTGTGTTTAATAGCTCCTGCGCGGGTTTCTTGGCAAACTTCTCTGGCCAAACGCCCGCTTTGGTGTATTCCTTGACATGTTCGGTGGTGAGGATCTTGCAGATTTCGGCTTTAACCTTATCGCCTTCTTCGATGGGTTCGATGAGCAGGAAATCGCCCCGCTTGACCCACATACTTTTGCGGAATTTGTTGGGCATGGAAACTGAGAGGGAAGAGATTAGTTCCTTTATGGTTCCAGTTACTCCCCGCACTCACCTAGGAAGTTCTCCTCCGCCACGCTCGTGGCCGCTTCCACCTCGTGGAGATTGTTGCCCCGGCTGCTCACCACCCGCACGATCTGCTGCTGCTCCGTGGGCAGCGCGTAGTCGTCCTCCATCATCTCCTTCATTAGGTGCTTGCGGCGACTGATACTTGGGTGGGAGCGGTGCATTTTTAAGGAATTAAATTAGCAATTTGATAAAAACGTAAATTTATGATCAGTGTGACCGCGCAATGGAAACAGAGAGTGGCTCATCGATAACATCGATGTTTTCAAAACATTGGAACTATCGATGTTTCACTCTGCGCATTAATCGATAAGAAAAATACCAATAATACCCTCCTAAAAATACCGCTAGCAACCTGTGCTGGAAAATATTTAGGAAAATAGGCGCGCGATTTGAATTTACTAGGAAAATTATTTGTCAATGCCTTTTTTACATGTTAAATAATTATTCATTTTTTTAATCAATATATTTTAATTCATTTGAACAATTTTTTAACCAGCTTAAAGATAACCATTTAAAACAAACAGAATTAAGCATTATTAAACGCTGCATGGAACCACTGTTGTGAAATATTTAAAAATAGATGCAGGTGATTTGAATATACGAAGAAAATTATTCGTTAACATGCCTTCTTTACATATTAACAGGCTATACATATTTTTACCTAATATTTATTCATTATTCAATCCACTAGCCCTTCAAAAATTATAAAAAGTTAAAAAACTCCATTAAAAAACGCCAGCAACAAGTGATGCAAAAACCCGTCTGATATATGTACATTTGACCACTACTTTTATATATTAAAAGATATATAATAGAGTTCCACATTAGGATTCAGCCCATTACCTTTCGAAACAACACAAATATTACAATCACAACAGCACGACATTTTATTCTTAGACTCGCGCTTGCTTATATAGTTATGTAACTTAAAAATTAGCAGAGAATGAATCCATGTAACGAGTAATTTGCTTAGCAATAAAGTGTAATAAAAAAGCAACTACAATTAAAAAATATATCATTGCGTTGAGCGCAGAGAGGAGCTATGGGAGGGAGGGAGAGAGCTCATTAGTTTTTACTGCGCCTCATGAGCATGCGTTCCTTAAGCGAAACCCGTCCGGACTTCTCCACCTTGGTGGAGACGTTGCGACGGGACTCGATTTGGGCCTGCTTCGATTTCTTCATCCTGTGGATAGTTAAATATTTTATTTCTACTTTAAAGAATATATTATTAAATTTCCTTACAAATCATTCAAGAGACTGGTGATCTCCTTCTTCCAAATGTCCTTGAAATCGTTGGTGAAGTTCGTCCAGTACTCGAAGAACTGATCGGGCGTGCACTGGGCCAGGGTTAGGGTGCAGGCCTTGGGGGAGAAGTGATAGAATCGCATCGTCTCCAGGAAGAGTTCACGGCACTCTTCGAGTGACTGACGAAGCTTCGCCATCGATTTGTCCGCTCCCTCCACAAATTCCTCCATTTTGGACTTGAAGGGCTCGAGTATATCTGGTCGAGAGGCGGCCAAGACCTTGGCTGTGGTTCTCTTACAGCCTGAGGTAGAAAAGGGGAATATATTAATAATAATTGTTAAATATTTAGGCGTTGTTTTTCCAGTTAACTCACCTGTAAACTTTCTATTAAGCTCGGTGATCTGTCTCTGCACTTCCTCGAAATCCATCTGCGCCGCTCTCTCCACATCCGGTGGCTCTGGTATCGGCAACTGGATCTCCAACGGATGCACTCCCTCCTTTCTCCGGTGCGCAATATATGTGCGAACAATAAAATGGAGCAAAGTGGTGTGCGATTCCTTGGACTTGACATCCTTGAGTTTACCCAAAATATCCAGATTAAAGCCATCGGCCTGTCCGCGCTGTCGATTGCCGCCGTTCATATAGTTGCCCAGGGTCAGGATGATGGAGAAGACCAGCTTCAGGTCCTCGCTTTCGATTAGCTGCCTTGAAAGCCGCGATACTACTTCGATTTTTCGCACCAATTGCGTTACGGATTCCTCGAATTCCGTCTGGAAGACAATGCACGAAATCCTCTCGCCGGCCATGGATATCAGCGAGGTATCCAGCAGGAATTGCTCGGGCAGATCGAGGGGAATATCGCCTCCGGCTGCCTCCTTAATCTTTTGCAGCTCATCCTCCGAGGCCTGCATGTTCCGAATGTGCTGCAGGGCCTCCAAACTGACCACTGAGGTGTCTATATGGTAAATAGCATGCTCGATTTCGCCCGAGGTCACATGCAAACTCTTCCAAATGATGCCCACATTCCGCGATCTCTCCGGATCGAGAACTTTGATGCACTTGGCTCTCTTGACCTTCAGCTCGATGGGCTTACTGACCGGCGCAATGGCCTGGCGGGAGAAAAGTTCCGTAAACTCATCGATATTGTCGAGCGGCGTCTCCTCGATCTCTGTCCAGATCTCCTTTGTGGGCGGCGGATCTTCTCCCACAGCTCCTCCTGCGCAATCAACAGTTGTCACAGCGGGTGGCTCATCGGGGGAACTCCCGCTGTTCTCTGTGGAATCTGTAGAATTAGCTACCGACGGGGGGCGTGGCGCAGGTGGGGCACTCGTCACTATTCGCGTCCAATACAAGGGACGCATCGGCTTCGGCGGGTTAACAGCGCTCTTGCGCAAAGCTGGAAAAAAATAAGCGATACATTTAGTCCATAAATATCGATTTTCTAAGGAATTATGGGGATAATTTCTTAAATAATTGTATATATTAATATATAAAAAAATGAATATAATAATAATTATATAGTTAGTTATATTATATAGTTAGTGCAACAACTATGACTGTGATAATGTAATGAAATTTTACATAAAATAATTTTCAAGTAAAAAAAATGAAATAATATTATTTGAATACATTTTAATGGGCCTTAAATATTTTATTTTAGAACATAAGATTGTTTCATAAATTTTTAAACTTTTAAGTCAATATTTTGTATAGTAAATCATTTTTTTCTATTTTATTTTTCAAGTGTACTATATTATTATCTATTTTTCTATGTTGCCTTGCCAGGACTATTTTAATTCCAATTGTTTTATTATAAAATATATTAAACTATTTATAGAACATGGTAGTGTGTCCTAATTAGTTGTAATACATATAAATACATGTTTTTTATGGTTTTTAATGCCTTAGTAAATGTAAAATATATATAAAAAAGAGGTATTTGTCCGCCGCAAAAAAAGAGCTCATTTTGTGACGGCATTCGAAGAGAAAAAAGTAAAAAAAAAACCCTCAGTTATGTAACATTAACTAAGCATACATTTTGTTTAATTGTAAAAGTTACTTTTATCAAAGTGTGAATGAATCTATGATTGATAAACATGTGCTTTCATAAAAAAGGCTACAGAACTAATGTTTTAAGTGATTAAAAACGGATGCAGCTAATTGTAATTGAGTAATTAAATTAATTAAATTAAAAACCTATTCTCTGGATAGCAAAATGTATTAATAAATAGAGTTAAACATTTTCATAATCTCCAATCACAAGGTTTTTGTTTATTAAAGTGATATTTCTTATGCTAATTGTAAAGCAAATAACTTGAAAATATATTAATGAAATTTTAAGATAACTAAACAGTTTCTTAATTAATTATTTGACATTAATTTCTACTCACTGTTTGTGCGATGGAACCAATTCCCTTCAGCGGGATCGGGCAGCGGGGCGGGTGAGTTTAGCGGCTTGGGAGCGGACGGGCTCATGGGCGGAGGGGGAGGCGCACCACCTGGTCCACCAGGCGCAGGTGGTGGTGGTGGTGGTGGGGCTGCACCACTGCCTGGCAGAGGAGGCGGTGGCGGGGCTGCACCACTGCCCGGCGGAGGAGGCGGTGGCGGGGGTGCACCAGGCGCTGGTGGAGGTGCGGGTATATTGAAGGCGGGAGGCGGAGGTGGTGGCGGCGGCGGTGGAGGAGCACAGAGCGCCGGGGCCGGGGGTGGAGGAGGTGGTGGTGGGGGTGGTGCACCTGTACAGGCACCAGCAGTTCCTTGTTTTTCTTTAGCTGCTTCCTTGGAAGACTTCCCACACTGACAGGAACCCTCGCACTCCTCTACTTCCGTTTCCGTTTGTGTTCCTGCATCCGCATAACTCCTCAATCCGCCCTCGACTCCTCCAGATTTATTGTACTCATAGATGGTCGCTTCGCTGGAATTCAGCAGCTCCGTGAGATTCACACATCGCTTGGACGGACGCCGCGGCGGCTCGTCCACGCTGCTTAGCAGCTCGTTGACCACCGCATGCACCTCGGCCAGGGTGGAGCAGTTGAGCAGGCGCTTCTTTAGGATCTGCTGCAGGGTCTTCTGGCTGTCGGTTGTCGCTGCGGCGGCTGTCGTCGATGTGGCGGCAATAGATCCAACCATGGCACCGGCAACACCAGTTCCCACCAGCGAGCCCGCTTCCAGAGTTCGAACGCCGGCGGGTGTGCTGGAAAATGGCCATGCCGCCACCGTGTCCAGCTTGCCGGGTGTCAGTGGGAGCGAGGTCGTCGGCTGTTCCGTGTGCGTCCACTGGTACATCTCATAGGGCTGGAGGAAGATTTTTATTGGAAAGAAAATCATGAGATATATTTCGTTCTAGAACTTGGATTAATTATTTAAGAAAGATATTAAAGTAAATGAATAAAATTCTTAGTAGTTTTAATAAAGTAAACCTGCGCTTATTTTTCAACTTAAAAATAATATATTGTAGTTCTTCGATATTTATACCCTTGCAGAGGGTATTATTTTTATTTGATAATGTCGATATTTTAGCGTCTTTGATATTTATATTTTCGATATATTCGATATGATATTATCGATATTTTTCTAAACACTTTTCCCCTTGATTCTGCTTAAGTACCATTATCCCAGAAAAAACCAGAAGATAAAGTAAAACTCAATAGGAAACTTAACTTTTAAGATAGAATTTGCTTTCCTATTCGATCGGTTTATTAAAAATAGCATTTAATATTTACAATTTATATATTCCATTTCTTAAATTTCATTATCTGCTTGGCATATAACATTCCTATGATCTGTACAATCACTATCAGTCATGAGGCCGTCAGACAACCCAATGCAGTTCAACGAGTGATAATAGTCAGTGGGGTCACCTGGTGCCCACTTTAGGAATGGTGCGGGCTTATTGGAGGCCATGGACACAAAGTGACCCTCATTGGCCTGATCATTGAGGCCCAGCCAGTAGACAAAACCCTTTCTTAGCTTCGCACTCAGGGCGATGAGCTCCTCTTCATTGCGGATGGCAGCTAAATAACCTCCCCTTCGAAGACATGTGCTGGCAGCTGCATTCCAATTCTGAATATTTTCTATAATGCAAAAATATCTTGAACCGATCCGCTGAAAGTTCGCCGGAATGAGCTTCACTGCAGTCATTTCTTTGGGCTTCACAAAGGTCGCAATGCTGGTCAGTGTCTGACTTATGGCTACGAGGTGGCCTTCCAGCCTGGCCTGTACAGCTTGTAATTTTTGTTCCATATTAGTGTGTAAAGTCTGCAGTTGGCTTTCTATTCTGGCTTGTAGCTGAGCTTCCATGTTTTCCAGTTTTGTTTGGGTTTCATTTAGCAGTGAGGCAGTAAGGCACAGAGACGGTGAGTCCTCTGCCCAGGATCTACCAAGAGTCCAGGCAGCCAAGCCAAGCAAAAAATAGTTTTCTAGCTTCAACATACTGAAAATGTATAACCACTAAAGGCGAGAGCCTCTTATAAACTGATTCTGGAACTCAGAGCTGACTTTCGAAGAAAATATTTTCCTATATTTAGCTTACATATATTTTCCCAGATTCTATGCTTCAGATCAACTGATTATAAATTAAGTGCAACTGATAGGGACCATTTATAGGGCTTGTTTTTTCTAAGGAAAAATTTCAATCAGATCTTGATATTAATAAAATGATTAAACCTTAACTTTCACACACCTTTTTCATATATTTTCCATCTTATACAGAGCAAGTCACCTCCATATTTAATTTTTGTAATATTTTAAACATGTTTATATGACTTATACACTTTCTCTTTAAAGCCGCCTCTGCCTCTTAAAGCCATACAATATTTATTATTATTCCTTTTGTACTACCAATAACTTATAATTGCCAGTCGAGGGGGACTTAAAAAAAAAACTAGAAAGGAAGCTAACTTCGGCAAGCCGAAGTTTAAATACCCTTGCAGTATGTAAGT
>JAEIIU010049628.1:0-11694 GCA_018874675.1 Drosophila baimaii | reverse complement strand
AAATATTCCGAGGTAATTACGCGGCCCAAAAGACACCGCCATCAATGGTTCTCCATGCCCCCTCCGCCATAGATCGTTTATTAAATTGCCATTTATAATGTGCAGCGGGCATGGACGGATGGATGGATGGATGGATGGGGGGATGGATGGTGTGCATTATGCGCCTAATAGCTACTTAACCTTATTTTCAATTTTTGATTTGGCCTCGACGGCAGTTGTGTTTGGTTGAGGAAGTCAAGTCAGGCAGGCAGGCAGGCAGGCAGTCAAGTCAAGTCGAGTCAGCACACGGAAGTCATCAGCAGCCTTGTTATCATTTCAACCCGCCCACTGTGTGCCCTGAGAGTGTGTGGTGTGGTGTGTGTGTGTGTAGCATGTGGGTTGTGTGAATAATGTAGCATGCTTTTGTGGTGGCTCAGGCCAAAAACTGCGCTTATTCCGGGCGCTGATTGCGCCACTGGGAGCCCCTCTCCCCAAACTTTTAAAAACGCGAAATGGCAAAAGGCGAATAACGAACGAAGAGCCAAAAACCCCGCACTGCAAACCCTTGGCTGACGTCAATTCAGCCAGACACATGGCAAACGCCATAAACAGCCACCACAATTGGAAGCTTGCCATGGCAAATTCAGGCTAGAACCCAGGACCCAGGACCCAGGACGAGGACGAGGACCTGACTGCTGTTGTTGACTCCCCCCAGCAAAGCTAGCTGGCATTCCCTGCTGCCTGGCTCCGCTTGGCTCGTCATAATCACACCCTTTTCGCCAATGTTTACTTTAATAATGTCGCGGAAAATTTTTATTTTCAATTTTTCACAAGTCAATGGAGTTTAACCAGCCACCCAGCCAGAGCCAGGGCAGAGACACAGTCAATGCCACAGTGGGAATCAATGGGCTGTGAAATTATATTATTTGCCAAGAGATATGGCAGGTTTTTTTCTTTTTATGAATATACAGGGATGCTTTGGCTATTAAAGAGGTTTTTATTTTGTTTATAAGCTTGTATGATTGATTTAAATGGTAATTATTTACTTAAAGATTTATGGGAAGCTTAAATATTTTATTACGGCCTAAAGAACCCTTGGTTTTTATATGTAAATGTTGGAAAATTCAATTTACAGGTTTATTTTCTGTCTTAAAAATTCCTTGAACAATTTTCTTATTACATAAAGAACCCCTTGGTTTTCATAATAGAAATATCCATTTGCTACTATATTTCCTTCTTTTAAAAATTCCCTGAAGACACTTTTACTATTTAATTAAAAACCATAAATCAGATGCAGCCTGAGATCAGCAGATATCACATCCATTTTCTATTTAGTTATTCATCTCAAACTTCATTACCTAGACAATAAATATCTCAACAAGTCAGGGACTCAAGAAATCCATTATCCTTTTTAATTAAAAATTCAACCAGAGAATCCATTTTGTAATTTTGCAAGCCCACTAACTGAATTTAATTTCTTATATATTCTTGTGGGGGTTGTTGTTGGCCTTTTAAAAATTGAAAATTCCATTTCATTTGCAATTAAGAATTCCACAAATCCGAATTCAATTTCGAAGAATTGTTCCATTAAGATTTCATAGAAATGTTTTCCACTGTTTAGCCCCACGACAATGGCCATACAATATAGTCCACACATATACATATACCTAGATATATACATATATATATTTGTATATGTATGTGTGTGTATAAATTCATACATATGTGCAAGGTCTTTATATTATTTTCCCATGTGTGTCATGCCTGTGTTTGTGCAGAAAAAAAAAGAAAAATATTTTTGCTCTAGCGCTTGGCACGTGACGCGGCGGCAGTTCGAGTTGTGTGTTGGCTGCTGTTCACAGAGATTGTTCCCGCAACCTTTAACCCCCCAGCTACCACAACCCTGGCAACCCTGGCAGGGCAGAGAGCTCCCGCCCCCTTTCCCACGCTCCTCCTCTCATGTTTTGTGTGACAAGTTGGCTTTTTGCTGGAGCTTGTTGTTGTCGCTTGTTGTTATACTATTTCTTCTCCCCATCTTTTCTTTTCTCCCCGTTTTTTTTTTTTTTTTCAACAAATTGGTTATTTTATTGAATTACTCAAGCAGCAGGAGGCAACCCCACCTCGGCCCCCGCAACTGTCGTCTGGGTTGCGTGATTATATTGGCCTAAACAGGCGCTCCTGGCGCGGGGGAAACTCTTACAAGTCGCGACTTTAAGGACGTTGCCTTTGCGTGTCTTTCGTTTTACACTTGACTAAATAAAATAAAAATATAATAATGGGAAGGAAATTAAATAACAATAATAATCATAAGTGCATCTCTTTATTTATTTATTTATTTATTTATTTATTTATTTAATTATTGTGGACATTGTCTTACCAAGTCCAAGGCACACAAGGGTCGCGTTTACCTTGGGCTTTCTTACCACAAGCATTGCAGTATAATTCCCAAGTGGGAATTATCATCTGCAAACTGATGGTAACCCTGCTGTATCTTGAGGTTTAAAGGCAATAGGGTTCTGATGAAGGCAGTGCCTATCTCAGAAACAGTTTCTAGCCAAGCCTAGTACTTCTTTTGAACAAGATCTTTGTGTGTCTTTAACATAAGATTTTTCTTTCAAATAAATTCACATTTTTAATATTTTTTTTATTTTTTCTCCGTGTATCTTTCCCTCATTCTTTCCACTCATGTGAGTGTGTGTGTGTGACTTAAGTAGTTTCGCCGCGTATAATAAATTTTCTAGTTTAAACTCATTTATTGCCCTCGCCGAAAGGATGAAAGAATGGATTGCGGGGTTAGCTGTGGCCTGTGGAGGGGGCGGTAGCGGACTTGGTCTACTCTGCTCCTAACGACTCCGCCTCCAAGGCTCCTCCCAGCCGATGCCATATAATGGCCATTTGTTGTATAATTTTCACATTGTTTAGTGTCCCGAGCCGAGAGAAGTAACTTCCGCTTCTCTTTGGAGTGCACACAGTTACCTCCTTGAGGGTTTTTATTTATGATATATAGATTACTCAGCGAAGTTGCTTTGGCGACGACCAAAGTGCTTTTTCGTCGAGGGGCCAAGGCATTAGCCACTTCAATGGGGGACTCACCGGGATCGGGCGTGTGGTGTTAATTACGCTTGAAAATTATAGGCCATGGGGAAAATGTCTTAATACGCACGGAATTAAATGGGGGGAAATACGAGTGAAAAGGGGGCGGATAGGAGGTGCAGTTTAACCCCATAATGGCTTACAATCAATTCTAAAATCTTAGATAAGCTAATTGAGCTCTCAGGTACTTGGTATAACCCAGTGGTTTTCGTGTTATTTTCTTTAATCAAAGGGAAGTTATCTGGAATTTATTATAGAATTAATTTTTAAGGTGTTAGGAGTTTTTAAATTGTTTTTAAAGTTGTTTTTCTTTAGAGTCGTCTTTATTTTTATTGAGTTTTTACGTAAATGTTAAGTAAAATAATAAAAATATTAATTGGATTGGCACAAATTTTCTGGTAATTGTACCTTCTTTTCTTTGCATTCCAAAGGAATGCCAAAAAAGAATTGCCATTCGCCCCGAACTTTTTTGTATACCAACAATAAAATACCAAACAAAATACCATGTTTTTCAAACATTCCATTAATCGATAACTCATAAAAGAAAATAGGTATAGAAAAGGAATAATCTTCTTCGAAACAGTGATATTTATGGAAATAAATCAACTATAAATAGCAGAGCACCTTCACAGGACCTCCATAAAACCCCCAACGACACGTGTACGGCAGGTTAAGCATTTGGCCCATTTCGGTTTCCGACTGATACAAATCAATCGCCTCCCACTCACTCACTCACTCACTCACTCACCTGGCCAACTAATTGGCACACGTGTCTCTCTGTGTGTAGAGCTCGGCGCACATCTAATCAAGTAATCAGGCAGCCTGGGAGGCACAGTCCATGGCCAGATACCTTACCTGCTAATTGCATCATTACTCACAGCTAATAAGCTGAAACTTTGCCTCACGGCGCCACTTTTGGTCATTGCCTACTTTTTGGGGTTGCTGTTATGGCCAGGGATCAAATCACCTGGCTAACCACAAAAACCGGCTTGAAATTGGCTTGGGTTTGGTCAAATAAAATACCTGGGATTTGTTTCATTAACACAGATGTCGAACTTGAGCTGCTGTCTGGGGTTTCGTGAGAATAAAATAGATTTCAGTTTAGTTTTGTTTTATTTACATTTATTATTATAAATAATCATAAAAATCTACTCATATAGGGTGTTCATATTTTATGAAAATGTAATAATTCCACGACTCTTAAATTAAATACATTTTCCTTGACATTTTCCCTAGATAAATGTTAATAAAAGTATATCGAAAAAGAAAAAAAGTTAACTTTATCTTTAACAAATTGTGTAAAATATATTCCGTGTGTCCAAACTTTCCTGCTTTTCTCTGTTTATTTCTGATGGGGAAGTTTCCATCTCGATTGCGAGAATGTATTCTTAGCATTACAAGGATGTTGTTATTCCCAGGACCCCAGTGCAGGAATCTCTATTTGCGATACGCCCTACACACCCTACAGCTTAATTTCCTGGCGCAAACATCAACAAGGTCGAGTCGAGTGAGATGCGTTGCCTTGTGCCCCCCACCAGATGAAGCGCTCTAATGAAATTACAAGGCAGTGGTAGTAGTGCCGGAAGTTAGAGGAGGGAGGGGGGTACGCTTCCTTAGAGCTAGAGGGGGCTTTTTGCAATGGAATGGAAGCGCAGGCTTCATGCAGAGTCCGCACAAGACCCTGTAAGCCAAAGTGGCAGTGGGAAGTCAACTAAAACTAAGCTCATTTAATGCGTTGCATAAGCGACAAGCGCGGGCGGCGCAGGCGGCGGCGGCTATGGCGGCAAACACTCTCAAACACACACACACACACAGATATACAGACAGACCAACAGACAGACAGACAGACAAATAAACAAACAAACACACAGAATGCACCTACAAACCGGAAACAGGCGACAAGAAGAAGAACACGACGAAGGGAGAAGCACGAAAAACATGGCGAGAAAGGATCCTGCTAAAGAACGAAGCTGGAAATACGCTTTTTCCATAGAATGTCTTGGAAAATAAATAAAGAAAATATATAGAGACAAAGGGACTTCTATATTTCTTTCTATAAAATAAAAAATATATAAAATATCTTCCAACTCCTTAATATTTATTAAATAAACTCCTTAAAAAAGCTGCCTTACCTTCACAAAAGAGTACAAACACGCTCTCAAGCACGCCGGCATTTTGCACTTTTACGTTTATCCTGAGGATAATTTAACACCCCATACAAATGCAAACAAATGAGCGCAGCCAAGTCCTCTAACAAATACACGGTATACGTGTGAAAAAAACAACATTTATTTACTTGCAAGTAATACCCCCGGTAATGGGTTTTTAAAACAAATCCGCTGCGGGCCTGTAAATGAACTCGCTGTTTCCCCTTGCCTCCCTCTCTTTTTCTCTGGCAATTAAATTTCAAATATCAACACAGAGTGAGAGAGAGAGAGAGAGAGTGGGAAAGTGTCATTATATAGTTAATTAAACAAACATTTTGTGCAGATAAAACGCTTTAATTAATGCTCTTACAGCACTCGAATAACCTAGCAGAAGTTGGCATTAAATCTCCTCCTTTCCTCACCTTTCCCTGTGCAGTGTTGGAATTCTTTTCGTGCCTTCGTGTGTGTGTGTGGCGACTGTCATTTGAGGCTGATGATGTGGGTCGTTCTGGGCCACTCGGATGGGTTTGTTATCAGGTTTAAGGGGAAATGTATACATATTAAAAAAAAAAAATTATATTGCAGGAGAGAAGCTATTAAAAATAATCAGTTGGGACATTAATCAAATGTAATTATACGGCAATGTCCACATAAAGGTGATGCTTTTATTACCACAAGGTCAATAAACTTTAATTTGGTCAAGTGGTTAACACATTAAGTGCAGAAAAAATAATTATGAAATGATCATTGCAGGAAACTTTCAATACAATCGTTATATTTATAAGAATATTTTGTATAAATATTTTTTAAATTGTTTTTAAAGGTTTTCTTAATGTTCTTCGTAAAAATCGTAGAAAAAAATACACTTGTCATCCTTTAAATGCATTTATTGTTATAATTTCAAGCCTTAATGTTTATTTAAAAAGTGTATTAATGACACTTATATAAACTTTTTTTTCACTCTATATTATTTTAAATAAATTTTAAAGTTCTTCGTAAAAATCGTAGAAATAATACACTTGTCATCCTTTAAATGCATTTATTGTAATAATTTAAAGCCTTAATGTTTATTTAAAAAGTTAATTAATGGCACTTATTTAAACTTTGTATAAACCCTATATTATTTTAATTATATTTTGTATTTATATATATTTTAACTCTACATTTTAAGTCTATAACTTCTATGCAAAAATTTTATTCCATTGCCTAATAAAATTTCGGCAAAACATTTCTAATAAAATTTAACATCCTGAATAAAATTGAATACCTTTTCTATGACCTACAACCTTCATTTTATTCCCTTGACAGCTCACCAGGTCATCACTCCTTCGACTCCCCCCCCCCCAGTTTTCAGACTTAATTTTCCTTTCTTGAAACGCCTCTCCTCCGTTCCTTCCTTTTTTTTTTACGTATTTTGTCCACGAGCTGTCGCTGGGCGTGCGATTTTTCAATATCCGGGCGGCGGGAACATAAATGACCACTTTGATGGGCTTGCTTGCTGCAGAATCCTGGCCTTCACTCCAAAAAATGGAGACCCCATGCCGGGTGACACATGGTCTCGTGTTGACGCGCCATAAAATATGCAATGCATGCAGTGTGTCAGCGTTTTAACCACCCTGCCGCCCGAACGGCCCACGACCCACTCTGTAGGTTGGCCCCACCTGCTTTTATTTTAACCCCACCTGCAGGTCGCCTCTGGCTGCCAGTCAACTCCCATAACTCAGCGGGTGGGGGAGGGAAGAGGCAGGGAAGAGGCGTTGCGGCGGAAGGCCAAAAGTCATTTCGTTTTTTGTCAGGCCCATCGCACAAAACTATCAATAATATGCCACACCCACAGGCAAACCATCGTTCCACACACACAAACACACAATATATCTGTACACAGTTGGGGTTAAAATAATAGTTATTATTGTCTGGGGTTTGTATTTTGAGTTTCTTTATGATTTTTAAGATTTCCAAACTCAGAAAGAGCTGCCTCAAAGTATGCAATGATTAATTTAAAACCAGAAATTCTTTAGTAACATTTATGTAGCATACTTCTGAACACTTCTTAAAATGGTTTCAAACTTCTAGTTTTAAATTTTGTATAATTATGTTATTATTATTCTACACTTTATATACAAATTGTTAAACAATAATAGTTATAGATAATTATTAGGTACGTTGCCTAATTTAAGAACACAATAAATATAGCAAACAGAAAAAAAAAGTTATTATTGGACATTTGAAAGCGTTTTTAAAATGAAACTTATTCTGTATTTACTGATCTTTAATGTTTAAATATATAGAGATACCCGATTTACCTTTTAAATTCAAGAGAAATTACTTCCTGATGTATCAAATCCTTTTAGTTATAGAAGCGACTTGATATAAACACATAAAGCAATTCAGGTTGTTCCTGATTTCTATTAACTAATTATTTCTAAATATTTTAAGAAATAGTTAAGCAACTTGGGATATTTAAATTACGTTATTAAAATTAATATTTAAACATTTTTCAATAACATTATTAGGTTCCTATTTACAGTCATACAAAATGATAGTTTCCTGTCTTATAAAATCCTCTTAACATAAACCTCACTTACAACATAAATTATAAACTTAATATACAATATTCTAGTTTTCCCCAGACATCCTTTAGGCCCTATTATACCCACCAAAACTGTACTTACATTCCATGTAGCTGTTTCGGCCCGCTGGAGCACCACATTCAGACATATATAAACTGTTTTGCTTTATGACTTTTATATGCAGCCGAGCGACGGGGGCAGTTGCAAATATTTTTAATATGCTTCGGCGAATGTGGCGGCCGCCGCCGAACAACAAAACACAACACAAAAAGAAATGTTTCAAATGGAGCAGCCATTGGGTTGTTTTTTTACGTCCCGTTTCGGGTTTTTACGTGTGCCTGTCCTGGCCCTCTTAAATGGTGGAAACACCGCTTGGCATATTGAATAAAGTGGCCAACCAGCAACAACATCATATTCCGGAAAAGGGATCGCTAGAGCTGGGGTTTTGGTTGTGGGTTTTTTTGGGTTTTCGGATTTGGGGGTTTCGGCGCATTCGGTTTTTGGCCTTGGTCACCAGCGCGCCAGTTTGGTTTTGTTTAGCTTTAAAATTCGACTAAATGGCCGGCGAACAGGATGTGCTGCTGCTGCTGCTGCTGGATCCAGGATGCTGGTACGTAGCAGGATATACCCGAAACCAAAACCGACATTTGGTCCCCGCATATGCATATGCATTCCTGCCACAAAAAGGGGGAGCCAGGGGAGGAGGTGGGAGCGAATGAAATGCACAGAGACAGACATGAAATTCAATCAATTGGAAATTCCATATCAGTGAAAATATTTTAATATTTATGCAAAATATTTACGCACTGGAGGGGCGAAGGGAGGATGAGGAAGAGGACAACGACTGTGAGTGGTGGGATATATGTAGATATATATATATGTATATATGTAGCGTTTAGCTGGTTTACCCAGCGAAAATAATAATATTGAAATTGATTTTATTCATAAGAACGTTGAATATTTATGCAGCCATGCTCAATGTAATTATTGCATTGGTTCTGTTTGAAAGTGCTTGCTGCTGCTGGTTATGTAAATTGAAATAAATTACCAATAATGGTGGTGGTTAAAGGTAACAACACTGCCAAGGTAAATATATAAATTAATGTGAATGCAAATCGAGGGCTGCGCCTGGATTTATGCTTCGACTGAAGCCATCTAAGCCTTATCTCGGATGCAACTCACGTTTGGGGACGGAATTCGAGAGGCAATGCCTTTATTTTTGTGTCACCCATTCTCTATGGCTTGTCAGAGCAAACAGCTTTTGACAGCCGGATGTCAAATGCAGCTCTGCAGCTGCAATGGGATCCTTGGGATCCTGCCAGGATTTCCTCCTTGCAACCCTCCTCCTCATTTTCCAACACACACACCCACACAGAGAAACATTCTCAATGAATGTCACATTTGACAAGCACTCGCTCTCGTTCCGTTCGCCATGTTTGTTTCCGCCTTGACAGTTATGGCGCGTAGCTGTTTTACAGTTTTCACAGATACAATAATCTAATGGGGAGGGCAAAAGGATCATAGTAAGAAATAAGTACAAATACGGAGAAGACTTTGATAGATGAGGAAAATACATAAGGAAATATTGAAAGGAGCTCAAGGATTGTCTGTTTTTACTCTAATTTATTTTTGTAGCTCTAAAATATCCAAAAGATACATTTCTTATAACTTAATTCCCTTCTCTCTTCTCTCTCTTTTAGATACAAAATCGAAGTGGCAGGCAAGAGTCTACCCGTCCTCACCAATCTCGACAAGGGTCGCTATGGAGTGATTGTGTTCGAGAACCTGGACAAGTACCTCAACATGGACAAATGGAATCGCGAGCTGCTAGACAAGTATTGTCGCGAGTATGCTGTGGGTATTGTGGGTTTCGTGAGTCCCAGCGAGGAGACCCTGGTCGGAGCCCAACTCCGTGACTTTCCTCTGTTCGTCAACACAAATCTACGACTAAGGGATGCCAGCCTGAATCCCAGTTCATCCGTGCTCCGGCTAACGAGAGCTGGGGAAACCGCCTGGGGTGCCCTGCCTGGCGATGATTGGGCCGTGTTTCAGCATAATCACAGTACCTATGAGCCCGTGGAGTGGGCTCAGCGGAATACCCAGGAATATCCAGCGGATAGTGTGGGTCAGGTGCAGCTGCCACTAACCACAGTCCTTCAGGATCGCGGTCAATTGGATGGCATTCAGCGAGTGCTCTTTGGCAGCAGTTTGAGGTTCTGGCTGCACCGATTGGTCTTCCTGGATGCCCTCAGTTACCTGAGTCATGGCCAACTCAGTCTGAATCTGGAGAGGATGATACTCGTGGATATAGATGACATATTTGTGGGGGAAAAGGGCACGCGGCTGCGACCCGACGATGTGAGGGCGCTGATTGCCACCCAGAAGAATATAGCAGCCATGGTGCCGGGCTTCCGCTTCAATCTGGGCTTCTCCGGCAAGTACTATCACCATGGGACGCGGGAGGAGAATCTGGGCGATGACTTTCTGCTGCAGAATGTCCAGGAGTTCAACTGGTTCTCGCACATGTGGAAGCACCAGCAGCCGCATCTGTACGACAACCTGACGCTCCTCATGGCCGAAATGCAACTGAACTATGCCTTCGCCCTGGATCATAATATACCCACGAGTTCGGGCTACTCCATATCGCCGCATCACTCGGGCGTGTATCCAGCCCACGAGCTCCTCTACCTGGCCTGGAAGAAGGTGTGGAACGTAAAGGTTACCTCCACGGAGGAGTATCCACATCTGAGACCAGCTCGCCTGCGGCGTGGCTTCATCCATCGGGACATAATGGTGTTGCCGAGGCAGACATGCGGCCTGTTCACTCACACCATGTACATAGATCGATATCCCGGGGGAAGGGACAAGCTCGATGAGTCCATTCAGGGCGGTGAGCTCTTCCAGACGATCGTCTACAATCCCATCAACATCTTCATGACGCACATGTCCAACTACGGCTCGGATCGGTTGGCCCTGTACACATTCCAGTCGGTGATCAAGTTCCTGCAGTGCTGGACCAACCTCAAGTTGGCCTCGGCGCCGCCCATACAGCTGGCCGAGATGTACTTCCGCCTGCATCCCGAGGAGGTGGACCCCGTGTGGGGCAATCCCTGCGACGATGTGCGGCACAAGAAGATCTGGTCGAAGACCAAAAACTGTGACTCGCTGCCCAAGTTCCTGGTGATTGGCCCGCAGAAGACCGGCACCACTGCCCTGTACACATTCCTCTCGATGCACGGCAGCGTGGCGAGCAATATCGATAGTCGGGATACCTTCGAGGAGGTGCAGTTTTTCAATGGGAACAACTACTACCGGGGCTTGGACTGGTACATGGACTTCTTCCCCTCGGAAGCGCAGCCCAACACGAGTTCCCCGATGCCCACGCAACTGGGATCGCCGCGCTTTATGTTCGAGAAGAGTGCTACCTACTTTGATGGGGAGGCGGTGCCCAAGAGGACGCATGCCCTGTTGCCCCACGCCAAGATCGTCACGATCCTGATATCGCCGGCGAAGAGGGCCTACTCCTGGTATCAGCATCAGCGGGCTCATGGCGATGTGATAGCAAATAACTATAGTTTCTATCAGGTAAGTCGTAATGGGAGTATATTTATTGACAGGGATATAGTAGAAATATGCAGGAATGCTATAGAAATAATTGTGAATTTGAAATCACTTAAAATGCCGCCTAAAAGTATGCTACAAAATGTTAAAGCTTTAAAATTAGCTCTTAACTTTTTATATTGCATACTTTTAGACACTTTTTTAAATTAATTTCATAAGTTTCGAGATTTCTGTGGCATCCCTGATAACGCTATAGGTCAAAAAATCTTGGTTTCAGCATTTTTATACCCTTGCAGGGTATTATAATTTTAGTCAGAAGTTTGCAACGCAGTGAAGGAGTCATT